>CAUYSK010028640.1:0-11817 GCA_963575035.1 Avahi laniger | reverse complement strand
AATTCACAATTGCAAAAATGTGGAAACAGCCCAAGTGTCCATCAATATATGAGTGGATTAATAAATTGTGGTATATGTATACCATGGAGTACTATTCAGCTTTAAGAAACAATGGTAACATAGCACCTCTTATATACTCCTGGAAAGGGCCAGCGCACATTCTACTAAGCGAGGTATCCCAAGAATGGAAAAACAAGCACCACATGTACTCACCATCAAATTGGTATTAACGGAGCAACACATAAGTGCATGGATAAGAATAACATCTCTTGGATGTTGGGCGGGGGGGAGGGTGGAGGAGGGAGGAGGGGACGGGTATATGTATACACAAAGAATGCAATGTGCACCACCTGAAGGATAGACATATTTGAAACTCAGACTTAGGGGAGGAGGGAGGGCAAGGGCAACATATGTAACCTAAACATCTGTACCCCCATAATATACTGAAATAAAAAAAAAATAATAATACACTAGACCAAGCAGAAGAAAAAAAATCTCAGAACTCGAAGACAGATCTTTTGAAATAATCCAGTTACGAAAAAAAAAAAAAAAGAAAAAAGAAATAAAAAAGACTGAGTATACAAGTACAGGAGGCTTAAAGAAAAAAAAAAAGAATGAGTAAAACCTTTGAGACATCTACGACTACATAAAGTTAATGAACTTAGAAATTATTACTATTCTTGAGGAGAAGAGAGATCAAAAAGTCTCAAGTCATTTTTGAATCAGCCTATTACTCCTGGCCACATAGGATACCTGTTTTTCTCTTTTCTTTGAAAGATGTTGGCGTAAGGTATTTTTAGTATAACAATTCAGTTGTGTTGTATTTATTTAAAATAACAGAAAACTATATCAAGCAAAGCTGTTAAAATATGTTGAAGCATCTGTCATGAGTAGATTATGCCACTTTCCCCACGTTGTTTCTATTATCTGTTTTATTTATAGACAATAAGACTGATAATTTAAATCTTTGTTTTTAGACAAAATGAATGCTTTGAATGTGAAAACTACCTTACTATGATTTAGTATATGGAAATGGATTTTTTTTTGCTATTTTTGAAAGTAATTATAGTGAGGCATGCTGTTTTTTTGTCATAATTTGTTAGTTTGAAATCTCAGTGTGAGGATAAAAGCTAAGCAAAGAGAATAAGAATATAAGGAGACATACAAAAGCTGCTCTGCTGTTGTACATAGAGTCAGAAGTAGGCCCAGCACTCATGAAAAAGGAATCCAATTGAAAGAAACAATAACACTGAACTGAAATACACAGCCAGCTTTGTGAGTTTGAATCAGCCTGATTCTTAAATTTTCATATGAGTAAAGGCTGTTAGCTCGGGGTGGTCGGGGGATCTTAGACCTAAATTAATTTTTTCCTGTAATTTAAAAAAAGGAAATTCAGGTCAGGAAATGTTATGACAATATACCTTGTTCAACCAAAGTTATATATAATATATAGGGTCTGAACTAGAACTGAAATCTTAGATTCTTTACTCCACATCTTTACTATACTTAGCTTTTATGAAAATTATCTCCTGCCTGAATTTATATTTTTATGCCTGTGGTACATACAGGAAGGGATTCCTCATAAAAGACTTCCCCAACATTATTAACTGTTTTAGTTATCTATTTTGTGTAGCATATTATCCCAAGACTTAGTTAAACAACAGATAGTTATCATGTCACAATTTCTGTGGGTTAGGAATCCAGGCACGACTTGGCCGAGTCCTCAGGCTCAGAGCACATCACAGGCTGAGGTCCAGATGTCACCCAGGGCTGTAGCTGTCCCAAGGCTTCACGAGGGGAGGAGCTGCTTTCAAGCTCACTCCTGTGCTTTCTGGCAGGATTCCGTTCCTCTCAGACTGGGGCTGAGAGGCTGCCCTCTGTTCCTGGCCACGTTCCAGGTCCTTGCCTTGCCACAGGACAGCTCCTAGCATGGTAACTTGCTTCATCAGAGTGAGTGAAAAGAAAGGCCAGAGAGAGAGCGCAAGCAAGAGAGAAGTCACACAACTAAATCTTGTGGTATTCCATTCGTTAGAAGCAGTCGCTAGATCCAGCTCACACCCCAGGTGTGATACCAGAAGATGGGGATCACTGAGGGCCCTTTTACGTACTACCTACCATGTTGACTAAATGACTCCTTTTATAGGACTTTCATGGTTGCAATATTACATGAGTGGAAAGATGGATTGAGGAGGAGCCAGTAGGAGTGGTCTTCTTTCTCTTGGTCTAATTTAATTGTAGAATGTGCTGGAAATGCAACATCTTAAGATATGGGGGAGATGGATAAAATAGCCTGGGCTCTGTCTCAGTCCCCCTCCTTAGAAATAGGGTGTCTTTCAACGCTTTAGCCCAGTGGTCACATTTTCCTGGGCAATAAATGGAAAAATAAACACCGCATGCACTTACTATCACATTGAAACTAACTGATGAGCATGCATGTGCATAGAGGGAATTAAAATTAATGGAAATCAAGCAGGGGGAAAGGGGGAGGAGGGGATGTGCAAAAACCTACCCACGGGTACAATGAACACTATCTGGGTGATGGGCATGCTTTTAACCCTGACTCAAGCATTACAAAAATGATCCATGTAACCAAAAACATTTGTACCCCCTTAATATTTAGAAAAAAAAATTAAAGTGGGCTGCTTTCCAGGGTCGCTCTGATGCAGTGCAAATGGTGTGTGTGTCGTCAAAACTTAATCTGTCCAGGGAAGCTTTTCTGAGCCTTGTGGGTATGGCTCACGATGAATCCCTTGCTGCCTATCTGTAAGTAATTAATTCGCTTCCTGTTACTTGTTGTGGACGAGTGTGTTCTGTCCCACCAGACTCAGACTAGTTGGTAACCAGCGCACAGTGAACCTGCTTCGTAGGCAGATGTCTGGTCCTGCTAACCCCTGTCTTCCTTTCTCTCCCCCGACACACACACACTCACGATTATACCTCCAGGACCTCTCAGAGCGAACGGACCTAATAGGAAGATAATAAATATTTTATGAATAAATGATTATATTGTCCTCAGAGAATACTGGTTTTACATACAGATAGAAATTTGTGTTGCAGGCAGAAATTTGTGCATACAATCAAAAGACAAAATAAAGGCAGTTCTATAACCTGTTAGAATTCTTTGATGCCTTGTTTATTTCCATACCAGACACCCTGTGCAGCATGTAGTCACATGCCAAACATCATTATAAGCATGAAATTTATGCTTAATGAACAGATACACACTTGGGAGTAAGGCTGGGCTGTTATTTAATCACTCATTGACCCAGCAGTCAATCAATACAGTGATTTTGGAGACATACTGTGTGTTTTGAGGCTCATTCAACGTTTTATGTAGTCCATGGTTAAATATACAAAATGTTTTTTGTTGTGAAAGAACTTTATCTAATCATTGAATTAAGACTATGTTTGAAAAGGCAATTAACTTTATTGTTTATATTTTAAGTGTTGAATAATGAGGATAAAGAGAGGATAAAGGGGAAAGAATTTTCAATGGAACTGATCAAGGAAGGCTTTACAGAGGTTTTCATGTTCATTCGTGTCTTCAAGGATGGCTAGGATTTAGATGGCTAAAAAGATCATGGGAAAAAGAGCATTTTTTGAAAAAAATACTATGCATAGCAAAGGGGCTGACATAGAGAAGCTCAATACATTTTAGAGAAAATGTGAGGAAAAAATAATGTTTGAAGGAGAGACAGCATGCAGGTTCTTATTGGCTTCATTTTGAAAAGCAGAAACATTATGGTCATGAAAATATGGTTTTTTAATGACCTTTAACTCTAGTGTGTTTCTAAGATTCAGGGAATAATAAGGCCAAACCTAGGTAAATTTTGGAAGAAATCCCTATATCACTAGTATGTTTCTGAATTTTGAATGTATTAAATTCCCTTCTGTATCACCTTAATCAAGCTCTTCTTCTTCAAAATTACTTTTTACTTCCTTCCTATTATTTCTCAAATTTTGGCCAATCTCAGTTATTTGAGAAAGCAAACAAAACAAATTCAGACTGAGGTGTGAATGACTGATATCCCTGACCAGGTTAATTTTATTCTTTGTTTTGAGAAAATGAAAGTTTACTTAATATTTTACAGGTACAGGAGAGAGGCCAATCTGCATACATCCATGTCTTTCAGATATTTAGTTTCTTCAAAGGGACCACATGGCCATTCTTCCCAGTCCACTCATCACATTAACTCTATTCAATTGAAACCAATTATGCTTTCTTCACTGTACTTTCAGAGAACCTCCATTCTGACCCAGAGCCAGTCCTGGACTGGTTGGTTTTTTAATGAGTTGGAATACAATGTGTCAGATGGTATATTAGTTTTCTAGGGCTGCCACAACAAAATACTACAGACTAGGTGGCTTACACAATAGAAATTTATCTTATCTATTTATTTTTTCACTATTTTAAAGGCTAGAAGGATCAAGGTGCTAGCAGGGTTGGTTTCTCCTGAAGTCTCTCTGCTTGGCTTGAGGATGGCTGCTTTTTCATTATGTCCCCACAGGACCTTTTCTTGTACATGCACATTCCTGGTGTCTCTTCTTCTTGTAAAAAACACTAGTCATATTGACCACATTTAATTTTAATGACCTCTTTAAAGGCCTTTTATGGAAACAAAGTTACTTAGGGATTTAGAGCTTTAATATATAAGTATCGGGGGATGCAATTCAGTTCATAACTAATGGATACCTTTCACTAAGTAACTTCTCAAAGAATGGTCTTAAGAATATGCTCTGTAGTACCCAGAGAAGTGTAGTCAAGAACCAAAGTATTTCAGTTTAATAAATATTTGCCAAGCACTTGTTTGGGATTTGGTACTAGGGTAGACCTTAAACATTCAAGGCAATCAAGACACTGTCATACCCCTTGCTTCCTCAATATAACAGATGAAATGGAAGTATAAATACATAGTTATAAGGTGTAATGGGTAACTTTATGAATCAACTCGGCTGGGCCATGATGCCTGGATATTTGATTAAACATGATTCTGGATGTTTCTGTGAGGGTGTTTTTTGTGGATGAGATTAACATTTAAATTGATGGATTTTTATTAAAGCAGATTGCCTTCCATGATGTAGATGGACTTCAGCCGGTCAGCTGAGGTCTAAATTGAGAAAAACTGAACCTCCCCTGAACAAGAAGGCATTCTGCCAGCACATGGCCTTCAGACTTAAGCTGCAACATCAGTTTTTCCTGGGGTCTCCAGCCTGCTAGGCCACCCTGAAGATTTTTAAACTTATTGCCTCCATAATTATGTAAGCCAGTTCCTTAAAATAAATCTCTCCTCTCTCTCTCTAAATATAGACATCCTATTGGTTCTGTTTCTCTGGAGGTCCCTGACTGACACACAAAGTAGACTTTAATACCAGAGTGTACCCTGTTCCTTCTCTCAGCTGCCTTCCCCTCTACAGGCTTCACTTGTTCAGAGTGTGTCTTGTTTGGGAGGTAGGAGCAGATGCAAAGAGCTAGGATGTTTAATTGAACTCTGTTCAGATCACTAGCCAGAATCAGCCCATGTAGCCTGGTTTTCATATTGTAGGGTTTGATTTTATGGTCAGCAATTCATAACTTCATGAAAATTAGAATAAACAGGTGATCAAATTGTTCTTTCTGATCTCAATTGGGCCGGCTCCACTGCAGAGATTTCTCTGTACGAGAGCCTGGTGGGAATTGTGCACACGGACATGGTAGGGCAGGACTGGGAGACGGTATATACGTAACATTGTGCAGGCTGGGCCGGAGCCTGCACTGTTCTGTGTGTAATTGTATTTCTAAGAGTAACGTGAGGCTCCATATTGCCGCAACATGCTTTTGGTAACTCACTAATTTATAGTCTTTTCTAGTTAGCCTCCTAACCTTGCCTGAAGGGGATTGGTGAGAAGCATTGCTAACTTGCTGGGGGCATCCAAGGATACTGAAATGGAAGGAGGAAGGTGACCTGCCATATGTCACGCTGCAGCCTTGGGGAGGATTTCTCTGTGCAAAGCAATCTTCTCCTGTGTTAATTGAAGCCACTACTTGGGTCTGAAAGTTCAGTAATCACAGAAAATAATATGGTCCTTCTTTCGTTCTTTGAGAAATATTGTTGCAATCTGTGTTATATAAAGAGAGAGAAAAAAACTTCTCAATGAGCAACTATAAATAGATGTTATATTTTTTATTCCTGAAATGACAAAGTCAACTAGTGTAGGAATATGATGACTTGAAAAAAAAATAAAAGAGGCAGCCTTGGCAGGTCACATTATTGTGATATTTATTTCCCCGCTTTGTTTGCATGCAGTACTACAGGCCCCATGAGAGCTGGAAAAAATGATAATTGCCTTATATAGAGGGTATTTATGGAGGCAAGATGCAATAATAACTCATAGTTTTGCTCCTATAAATGAAATATATAATTAATATATAATTATTTTTGCCCATCAAACTTTTATTCACCTCACCTAAGCTTAATAAGCATACCGAATTTCAATATTTTAGCTTTTCACCATCTTTTCTAGAATGATCACCTTCAAGAAAACATGAAATGAATTTTCTTTCTCTTACATTCTAGAGTCCTAGCTCTAGAGACCATTCTGCCAAATACTAGTTTTGCTTATGATGTAGCAGAGATTCATGGAGGTTAAATGACAGCCATTTATCACACAGCTGTTTTTATTTTAGCTTGTATATGTATGTATGTGTGACTCATAAGGCTGTCTTCATTTCCAGTGTAACGATTCCACACACGCAAAAGCAAAATAATGCTTGCTGCTCTGTGTACTGCTTTCACTTAAACTTTGTCTGCCACAACTCTAGTAAATTATATAAAAAATAATTGGTAGAGCCCAGTGTTGGAGGTGACTACTGTTCTAACTGAACTGATGGGTGCAACTGAATCCCAGCCAATGGCCAAAGTGGGTCTTAGGGGACATAAAGACTGCAGTGTGCTTTTGCTTTAATAGTGGTCTCTCATTACTGAAGGAGAAAAAATTGCTCCCAAGCCTCCATCCTGTCTTCTCAAACTCTTATAAGTTGTATAAGAGCAAGGATTTTGGTGTCAAACAAACCCAAGTCTCAGTTCTCATTCTTCTATTTTCCTTCTATGTGAGTTTGGGGAAGTGAATTAACTTTTGATGGAATAGTACCTACTTTACAGAGCATTACAGAAATTAAATGGTATAATGCCTATACAGTACTTCTAAGGATAACTTCTATTGTTTTATGATTTTGTTATTATAATTATAAAGTTATTAATTTTCTCCTTTGATCTCTTTTTATACAATTTTTTATTTCCTCTGTTTTTTCTTTTTTATTTTTTTAATAAAACTTAAAATGTCTACTAGCAGACAGAACTGTTATGGTCAATGAAAAAGCCAGGGGATACAGTGTATCCCAGAAGACACGCAGGAGTCAAAATCTGTGTTGGTGAAAAAAAGTTTTTTCTGTTTACTTTTCTCCAGGTGAATAAAAATAATAACATCAAAAATAATAACAGCTACCATTTATTAGGAACTTATTCTGTGCAATATTCACTGTTAAGTGTTTTGCATATATTAGCTCATTTAATCCTCATAAACACTATAAAATTATTCTTATTATTGCAACTTTTTGCACGAGGGAATTGAAGCTCAGAGAGTTTGGTCATTTGCTTAAGGTAAATTAACTAGCTAATTGCAGAGCTTGGATTCAAACCCAGATGTGCCTGACTTTAGTGTTTTAAATATCTTTAATAATTTTCTTGTTGTATTCTAGAATAGAAAGATGAGATTGGACGTTTATAAAGCTTACGTCATGACATACTCAGCTACATGAAAAACACAACTTTCTGTAAGTCTTTGCCATACAAATCCCACCATGGTACTACTGATAATCTCAGAAAAATAAGACTTATCAGTGGAAAAATAAGAAGCAACATTCATTAGGTGTTGAGCAAGTGGGAGAGGGGAGGAAGGAATAGGTAAACTCACACCTAAATGGTGCCATGTGTGCTGTCTGGGGGATGGGCATGCTTGTAGCTTTGACTAGGGTGATGCAAAGGCAATTCAATTAACCAAAGCATTTGTAGCCCTGTAATACTCTGAAATAATAATAATAAAAAAAGACATTATAAAAATATTTAATGTACATAAAAAAGAATTTTCAATAAGTGATATGGAGCCAAAATAAACTAAAATAAAAATTACAAAGGTATCTATACCTTGCTTTTTAAGGAAAATCCTTATGATTTTATTAGAGAGTAGAATTTCTAAAATAAGAACAAACTATAAAGGAAAAAGACTCATAAATTTAACTAATTAAAATGAAAATGATTATTGTATGGAAAGATACTGTAAGTAAAATAAAAACAGAGAGAGGAGAAGCCTTTCGTAACACACATATAGCCAATAAGTTTTATGTGCAGAATGTACAAAACACTCCAACAAGTAAATAGGAAAATGACAACAACAAAATAACCTGAAAAATAGGTAAAAGATACTAAATCAGTTAGAATTACTTTTGGCTACAAGTGCCAAAAAGCCTCAAAATAGTCAAGAGAAATTAATTTTTTTTCTCACATACAGGAATGACAAGTTAATCAGTCAAGGCCATCAATAATTAGTTCAAAGGCTGGTTGGTAATTCCATTATCATTCTGCTGTCGTGGACAATAGGGCAACTATTGTCCATGATCCTTTTGACCTGTTGCTCTGTCATCCTCCACATGTGACTTCCACTCAGTGATCCAAGATGGACAGTCCTGCTCCGGGCATCATATCCATATTTAAATCCATAGGAAGGAGAAAAGGAGAAGAGATGGACAAGCTCCCTCACTTTATGGACACACCACATTTCTGCTTATATTTCGTTGGCCAGAACTTTAATGTGTGACCACACTTAGCTTTTATAGAGACTCAGAAATAAAGTCTTTATTTTGGGTGGCCATGTGCCTAACTACAAATAGAGAGTTCTATTTCTCAAGAACACAGATACCGGGTGTCCACTCTCGGGTGTCTTTAGCTTTGCTGAAGTCATAAACAAAATCAAAATGGAAATATAAAAAGGCAATACATATTTTAAAAGATGCTTGATCTCTTCAAAAATCAGGAATTTCAAGTGAAACGAAATTGACATATCATTTTGCATGCATTGGATAAGCAAAAATACAAAAGCTTGGAATGTTTGTGTCAATTTTGAGCAATAGAAATTCTTATAATATAGCTTATGGAAGTGTATAAAATGGTAAAAACCAATTTGAGAATACTTATAACAGCTAAAGACATATGTAACCTTTAACCAAGCATTTCTACTTTTAAGTGAAAAAATTATGTATATATGATACAATTTATATTCAATTTAAAAAGATGTGAAAATATCAGCTATCATTTAAAGATACAGATGTAATAAAACTATTTTAAAGTGCATGAGAATGATAAACACCAAAGTCAAGGTAGTGGTTACTACTATGCAGAGCAGGAGGGAAATGGGATTGAGGAGGACATAACAACTTCAATTTTATTTGTAATGTTTTATTTACTAAACCGAGTAGTGGGTACATGAGAATTCATTATGTTTTCCATATACTTCTGTGAGTAAACTATTTCATAATAATAATAATAAAATATATCCAAAATGAGTAACTTCGGACAATCATTAGGAGAACAATAGATACAGGAAGAAGAGGAAAAGAATTACCCAACTACCTACCTGCCAGGATGTCTTCTACTTGTTTAGAAGAAGTATGGGGATTAGTTAAGAGATGAGTTTAAGGAGGGGTTAAATATCTGGCTCTGTTTTCATGTTTGAGGAAAACTTGGTACTGCTTGTCCTTAAAGTTCTCAGTAATGTGGTGATTACTGCAATAGCTAACACCATTTAGGAGAGTTTTCCTTACAGTCTGTGTCCTTAAGGCAATATCTAATAGTTAACTTGGTTACCATGCATGATATCTGCACTCCCTTCTTGGGAGGTAGTTGTGGTGGTAATGATTGTAAATATGTAGGGTTGTTGTTTGGTGTCATATTGCTGGGTGGAGGGGACAATGCTATCATTTGGTGGATAGGGACCAGGGTCACTCTATATATTATACTATATAGTTCAGTATACTGCACAAAATGCCAACAGCTCCTCAGGTGGGTGGGGTGGGGTCAGGATATTGGTAGAACTACCTTTAATTGCATATAAGAAGTATATTCATGGAAATCACGAGAAATTGATCACCTTAGAACTTTATTTCCTATCTGAGTGACAAATATATTAAGTAATAAAGAAAAATACTTAATAAACTCAAGGAAATTATCACATTCCCTCCTACACTAAAGATGTGTACAACAAAATTTTGCAGATTAGTTTCACATAGAGTTTGTTCACCCAACCTCTTGTTCCATCCTTGTAAACCTAAAGTTTCTAAAGAGCTAGTTTTCAAACATTCTTCCCTGCTCAAAAGATGAAAATAATAGAAAAAAATTTGAGGAAGGATATCCACATAAATCGTGATTTATCGAGACCAGATAGATCTGATGTTAAATTTGTCAACCCATCGATGACTATTTATATTCAACACCATTCTAGTTTCTATATAACACATAATCTTGCAGTATTAACATTTAGACCAAGTGTTTAAAAACCACTGTTTGGAAAAAACAAGTGATATCTGATGTGAAAACTTTATCTTCTAAGTGTTTTCCTGGAGGTGAGATCTGTATTATCTAAGAGTCTATTACTGATGTCAGAGGACTTTCAATCTGCAGATAGAGCAATTTACATTCACGGTGGCTGCTACCAGTAAGGCTGATTCTTAAATTATTTATGCAAAGAAACAAATTGTTCTGTTCTTGATCTGAAATTATGCCAATTGCATGCTTAATAAGGCCAAACTTTTCACTGAAAATTCAGCTTCTTTTTCAAGCGTGTATTTTTTATCTTGTCACTGACTGTTCACTCTGATGAAAATGAATCATGATCACATAGCACAGTGGTTTCCTCAGATTCTTGAGAGGGTAATAACTAGAAGCCGGGATAGCAGGTTCCACAAGCAAAAACAAACAGGTTTTTACTTTAGTCGGCAGACTGTTAATGCTGCTTGAAGTTATACTGCTGAGTAAACAAGTTTGGGGCCATTATTATTTTTGTTCTGCAGAATATATTCTCAGTCAAAAAAAAAAATTAGAGGTTAAAAGACTGTCATCCAAAATCTGTTTTCTATAAAACTAATGAACTTCGTGTGCCAAAGACAACTCAGACATATCTGAGTAGGGATTTGGTTTACTAAGGAAATTGAAAAGAACATAGCCCAAGTGATTTATAAGACACATAAAATTTTAGAGAATTTTCAGAATTAGTTTGGACACTAATCATTAAGCCCAAAGCAAATCAACACCTTGGGCATTCATATTTGCTCACTATTAATGCTCAGTGGTTTTTATGTAAATGGTCTCATTAATTGTGAGCAATCCTCTGTCTAGTACACATGATTACCAAACTCAGATAGGAGAAACGGCTCAGTCATAGCCAACAACTGGTTGATCATAGAGCAGAACCAGAGCTCTGAAGTTTTGTTTTTAACAGTGGGCTTCTGGCATGTAACTTAAGAATTTGTCATTTTCAAGGTTTCCTGCAGTACAAGGAATATACTTAGTATCTTCCTTTGCATTTCTTAGATGAGTTAAAATAATATTAATTGGTCCTAATAGGTCTTTTTCTTTGGAAACTTCAACTGGATGAGGTTAGCACTTTGCCATAAACTGCAGGACTTCTCAATAACATAACTGTGAGTAAGCTCACAACAGGAACAAAATACTCTGGAGACAAAATAAACCTGAATTAGTCTTTGAGGTATGATTGAACCAGCCTCGCTTG
>CAUYSK010028634.1:0-26408 GCA_963575035.1 Avahi laniger | reverse complement strand
TGGGACTACAGGCATGTGCCACCATGCCCGGCTAATTTTTTCTATATATTTTTAGCTGTCCAATTAATTTCTTTCTATTTTTGGTAGAGACGGGGTCTCGCTTTTGCTCAGGCTGGTCTCGAACTCCTGAGCTCAAACAATACGCCCGCCTTGGCCTCCCAGAGTGCTAGGATTACAGACGTGAGCCACCGTGCCCGGCCTTGAGAAGTCTTTTTTTGGGTTTGTTTTGCCATGCTTAAAATGTTTTTTGTTGTACAAGGTTTATACACACACACACACACACACACACACACAGATAATTATAGGCATACTACATTTCCAATAATGTTATCAACCAAAAGTAAGGATGCTAGTCATTTATAGCCATTGGTCTCAAACTTGGTAGTCTCAAGTTGGAGACCACTTTACCCTCTTACTGAGAACTCCAAAGAGCTTTGTTTTAAGTGGGTTGTATCTGTAGATACTGTATTAGAAATTAAATCTCAGAACTTTAAAAAAAATGTAATTCATTTAAAATTAACATTGAATCTAATATCCGTTAATATAAATATCATAATTTATTTTTTCCAGAACAAAAGTTAATTCAGAATGAGTGATATTGCTTTATATTTTTATAAATCTTTTAATGCCTGACTTGAGAAAATAGCTAGATTCTCACAGCTGCTTTTGCATTCAGTCAGTTGCAATATGTTGTTTTGGTTGAAGAACATGAAGGCAGTCTGGTCTCATGTGGACATGTAATTGAAAAGGGAGGAATATTTGAATGGCCTTTTCAGATAATTTGATACTGCACCAAAACTCTACACTGGGCGGTTTCTTCAAAGATAGTTGCAATGTGGAGTCTGAAATTGTATTAGTGAAATTTTCGTGTTTGGTTTTATTAAAATCCATTGGTGTATCTTGTACCTTGAATGTATCTTTTATCCACGCATGGTTTTGTAGCGTCATTCATTTGTAATTTGAAAATACTGGTTCAGTGAATTACATAAGGTTTTCAAATACTAACATATTTTGTTAAACAATATATTTTCTAAAATCACATTTGTTAATGTCACTACCTGTCTAATCAAAAAAGTGTTTAAGTATTGGGAAACTGTCAAGTTCATGGTGGTGGATACAGGTTTTCCAAAATTCTGATTTTTGCCTGAATGCTCAAATTTTGTCATTGACAAATAAAACCGTCAATTGTTTTCCTGGAAGTGACAGACTTATTTTGTTCATTTTTGAAACATCTGCCAAACACTCAAGTTTGCATAACCATAGTTTGTCAGTTATGTTTTTGTTGTTGTTCAGGTAGAATTGGTGTTCTTTGAAAAAAGCTTGCCCCTTACTTGCACAATCTGTTTCTCCCTCTACCTTGAATCAAATGGTTACTGACACTTATCCACTGTCTGGAAGGCTGCAATTATAGGAATGATGGCATAGAGAGCATATCTCTCTATGTGTAGAAGAGTTACTCAGACTTTTGGAGAAGCAAGTACTCTGCTGGTTAAAAGAAAAATCTTATAGTTGACTTAATACACCAGAAATTATGTAAATGAACGTTGTTTCCTTCAACATAGTGACCTTGGAGACAGGACACCACATTCAGTGATAACACCAACTGTTAGAACGTTTTTAAAACACCATCCTATTTGGAATTGCTTGAAGTTAACAACTTTAAGCTTACTCCATAGATTGTGTTTGGATGCACTGTTTCAAAATTATATGGCCTTGAATGTCTGTTAACCTTTTCCCAATTATAGATAAATATAGTTGTCTAGTCTGAGAGGACCCTGTTGCCTAATGGGGAACAGTGTGGACACATTCTTTAGCAGTTTAGGGTATATATTATAGCAGGACCCAGGACTACGTGTTACAAGCACCATTCTTGGAGTCAGAGACCCGAGCCCTAGCCTTTGCTCTCCGTCTGACTGGCTGGATGACCCTGAACAAAGCATTTACCTTCTCACTGTTTCTCTGTGAGAAACAGTAGTTGGCTTAGGTCTCGAGGCTTAGCTCTCATGTTCTGTGGTCCCCAAATTCTAGAGGCATGAGAGCAGGATTCCCTTCGCAAGCTGTGAAGGTGGTCCATCGGGGGCTTGCTCTGCAGCCTTCCTGTCCCTTCTGGCCAGCCTGTCTCTGGCGTAGCAAGGCAACAGTTTTCTTGTGCTTCTAATTTATAAATGCAGCATTTTATTCTTAACATGGCATGAGAGTTCTGCACTTGGGATAACTGCATTTGAGGTTTGTAAACTGTCAGCTCCTACGGAGATACTCAGTAGGTTTGGGGGTTTAAACTGGGAGCAAAGAAAGTTGAGTGACTAGGTTAAGGTTGGTGCAGGACAGCAGGGAGAACAGCTGACATTTACCGGCTGTCTGCTGTGTGTAAGGCATTCTGTTAATGGCCACTCGTGACAATTACATGAAATCACTTCCAAGCAGCCCTGTGAGGAAGGTGATGGAATACTAATTTTCACAGATGAGAAAGCTGAAGTTCAGAGAGCTGCTTTAATTTGCCTGAGGTAGATCCAGCTGACTTCAGCACTGATTTTCCCCAAATTTCTAGATGCTGCTCTTTTCTGCAGCCCTTTCCAGCCATGATATTTCTTTTTTTTTCCCTGTTTTTCTCTATGGCTATTTTAAGCTCTTCTGAAGTGTTGAAGAGATGTCACAATTGGACTGGTCTTTGAGGGGTGGTGATTTTATAAATAAACTTGTAACATTTATAAACTTAATTTTGACAATGGTCAATAAAAGCTAAAGATGAGAAAATGCTGATGTTGCATCACAGACCTGTGTTGAGATGGGATTGGCTCAGGGCTGTTAGATTTGTAAAATTGAGGGCAGATAAGCTTTGGGATAAGTAAGGACAGAATGTGCAAATCTGGCATTCAAGTGTTTCCAATTTGCCTTTCCATATCAAGAACCAGAAACTCAAATTTTGGTGGATTATTTATTAAAAAGAACTGTTATCTTTTACTCCTTCAACAAGCATATTCATGTACCTGCTTCATCCTAGTCCCAGTGATAAGTACTAGAGATAAAAGGTAACAGAAGCAGCCCTTCAGGGGTCTCCCAGAGCCACAAGTCCCCTCTCACTGTGGGCTTGAGTTCCTAAGCCCTGCGAAGGAAGTCAGGAATATTCCAGATTCCAGATGTGGAGAAATGTAGATGGTGGATTGTTAGGAACGGAGAAATTTTAAAGGTGTGTTCTGTAATCTCTTCTGAAAGTTTTAGAAATTGTGGAAGTCGAGGTGAGGGATGGCTTGAAGATGAAATTTCTTGTGGTTTCTTTTTTTTTCCTTCTTCTTTTTTTCTTTCATTGGAATAGTCATTGGACCTTGTGGTTTCTTGATGCAAGGTCTCCTCCATCTGTGTACTCAGGAAATCTGAGGAAAGGAGTGTTCCAAGGTAGACTATCAAGACTAATAGCAGACTAATATATCTGCTATCAAGACTAATATATTTTTTATATTACTGAACGTACTTTTGAGTAGGAGTTTGAAGAGGTTAAGTCATCTTCACAGGATCCTGGGTGATTACAGTTGACATTAACCTACTTTGTTGTTGGAAAAGGAAATTATGGAGGCTACTTCTCACTCAGAATTGTTCAGCCAGGAAATGGGAGATGGAAAGAATGTATTAAGCATCCACATTATAGGACACCCTGTAGTTATATCCTGAACCCTTGGATTGTTATTTCGGTGGAAGGGTTGCAGTTGTATGGCAGAAAGCCTATACTGTGGGCGGGTAGAGATTGTGTGCTGCCAGACTGTTTAGGAATAAAGGGCAGCAGAGCTTTCCCTCTTCTGAGAAGATTGCTTCAGCCTACTCCCTCATCTCAGGACCAGCCCTCCCGGCTTTCAGGAATGGGCCTGCAAGCACCTGGGGCCTTTTTCCTAGAGGTGGTGCTGACAGGTGTCCGGGTGCCCCGACTCCCCCTCCTCTAGGTGGGCTGGAGCAGAGGGATTTCCTCTGATGCGCCTTCACGGGATTGTACGTGAACATGTTCCGAGAAATGGCGGTTTGGAGCGATAGACAGCAGAAGTACACAATTTTACTATAAAAACTAGGTGTTAACTTGCTTTTAGGGAGGAGCAGTTACTTTACAATTACTAGTCGTTTCCTGGTAATTTTACATTTAAAACTGAGGCTTCACTGAATTTTTTCGATAACGTATTTGCATTTGATTTATCTGTATAATCGCTTTTTATCAATTATCTGTGCTTCTTGAAATTTGGATTATTTTTCTATCATCAGAAGTGTGAATTTCAGAAGAGGACAGCTATACTTAGCATATTTCTGATCATGAAGCTAGTAAGGTTGGCATCTTAGAGTGAAGGGACTTCTGCCATTCTTTTCAGCACCCTTCCCACCTACCCTCTCTGCGGATGAGAAACCAAGAGTCAGAGAGGCTAAGTAACTGGATTAAGGCCACCCAGCCTGGTCGAATATTTTGCATACTTAAAATTTTCAAGTTAAAGCAGAAAGCATTTGATTATATGCTCTAAATGCTAATGTAGTCTCATGAATTAGAGGTAGGCGGTATCATCTGTATTTTACAAATGAGAAAAGGAAGTTCTTTCTAGAGCAGGTTGAGTTACTTCAGAGTTGACTCAGACCTTCAGTGGGGTCATAGCGTTCTATACAATTTTGTCTGTTGATTCTGTGAACAAACACCTCATGACCACCGCCTCCCTCTGAGCTCACCAAGCCAGTCGTGGCTGTCGGAGGGAAAACACATCCACTGCGTGTTTGCTTCCGTTCATCTGCGCCTGCCTTCCCGCTCACGCCAGGAGAAGAGGCAGATTCCGCCTGTTCCACACTGGGCCCTGCTCTCCCATCTCTCCTCTTCAGAGACGTGTTTCCCTGACTGTCCCCCTCCTCTGTGCCCCATCTTACTCCTCTTTCTCTCTGTGCCTACTTCTGTTAGTGTTTGTCTATTTTACCTCCCCCTCGCCCCCAACCAAAGAATGCTTATATGGTGCTTACTGAGTGGCAGGCACTGTTCGAGTGCTTCACAAATGCTAGTGCCCTTAATTCTCCTAATAACTCTCTGAGATAAAATTATTATCCGCATTTTATACACAGGCTCAGAGAGGCTGAGGAAGTCCCCAGGGTCACCTGGCTGTGTTTGAGCACATCCTGTTTTCTCGTGATGAGTAGACAAATACCAGTCTTCGATCGGTCCACTTCCACCACCGCCCGGCTTTCTCCTCTCCTTCTAAGCCTGACCTCGGAGTGATCTTTTCTGTCTCTCTCCATTGCTCACCACCTTTACGAGAGCTTCTGCCTCCCAGCTTTCTTGGAACTACTTTTTAACAGAGTCACTAATATCTGACTTGTTGAGTCTGATGGACGTTTTTCTTACCTTGCTTCTTTGTAGCATTTGAACTTGTTGATCACTTCCTTCTTAAAGCTTTTTCTAGGTGTTCGCTTCTGTTTTGTTGCTGACTCTTCTGCCAGCCCCGTAAGTGCTGGTATTCTTCGGGATTCTGTCCTTGTTCTTTTCTCCTGTCATTCTAAGCGTGTTCTCAGGGTGATCTCATCTGCTCTAAGAGTTTGCCTTCATTCTGTTTGTCACTGACTTAACACAGCCTCATCTCCAGCCCAGCATTCTCTCTTGAGCTCTTCACTTTTGTATTGTGCTGCCCACTGGAGAGCTCTCTGTGAATTTTCTCTGCACCTCTATCCTATCTCAAATAAATCCTGCTTCTCTTTTCTTCCCCACATTTCAGCAAATGGTATTACCATCTGCTCAGTTACCCAAGCCAGAGTCCTGGTTATCATCCCAGCCTTCCTCTCACCCAGAAACCACGTCAGATGACTGGGCAGTTCCCTTTCTTTTCATACATGCATCTCTTCCTGTGGGGCACTGTCGTCTCTCACCTGCGTTCCTAGATGAGCTCTCTAACTGGTCTTCCTGGCTCCAGTCTCCTACCATTCCTACCTCTTCCAACCTGTGCTCCACATTTCAGTAAGCATGATTCTTCCTAAAATGTACATCTTTCTGAAAAACATAGCTTAAAAACTTGGGAGTAACTTCTCTGTGAATTCAGAATGAATTATAACACCTTCATGATGTGGCCTCCACTTAAGCCACGTGGAGGCATTTGCAGCCATCTGGGTAAGGTCTGCTTCCCTACGCCTCAGGAATGGTGTTTCCCCCTCTGCTCGCCTCTTGCCCTGCTCCTACACCAGGTGAGCTTGCTCTTTAGGCACCCTAGACAGAGTCCTCTAGACCAGCCTGAGTTTTCTGTCATGATGAAAATGCTCCATTTTTACTTTGCCCAGTTTGGTAGCCACAAGCCACTTATAGCTGTAGCTAGTGCGATGGAAGAACTGAAGTTTTAAAATTTTGTTTAATTTTAATTAATTTAAATTTAACTAGCCACATGGGGCTAACGGCCACTGTGCTGGATCGCATAGGGACTGGTGGGGCTGCCTGTGTGCCTCTGGGCATTCGCTTCTCACTTTCATCAAAGCCCTTGCCCCAAAGAACAACAAAATAGCTGACAGTATTGGAAGGGTCAGAAAATTCACAAAAAACAAACTCAAGAACTCAAAGCTTGTTTTCAGGAAGATATAAGGATATTGCAATGCAAAAATACCATTTTACTAAAAAATTATTTTTGATTTATCAAGAACCAGTTAGTTATTTTCAGCATATTCACATGGCTACTAGTTTTATACAGGGTCACATTAGAAATGCTTAAAAGATAAGCTCTGGCCTGAAAGGGTCAGGCGAACTTAATAATCAAGGTTTATTTCAAACATTTTATTGTTTATTGATGACAGCTAATGTTATAGTTTTAAATCCTTGATGTTGAATTGTTAGCAGAGGTTGACAGAGCTTAAAATAGATGAGAAAACAGTATATAGAGAACTTTGGACTTTTTTGAGAGGCAGTGTTCAAATATTTTAAGCACTAAGTAGCACTCAGTACCTTTCTTGGGTGCACTAGAGAGCAGGGAGAAGGTAGGGCTGGAAGAAGAGATTGCTGGGTCCTTTGGCCCTGTGGATGGGAAACATGTCAGCCCATGTTGCCCTGGTAGATTTGCTCTGAAGGCTGGAACATGTCATCATGCAAGTAAACAGTCGTAAAGCTGGAAGGGTGTCACCCAGGTGCAGTTCTTTGGAATGCAATGGCACAGTATTAGTGGAGAGATGGGAGATGCTTTAATTCCCTGCCCCAGCCCAAGTCCCTCCCCTCCTTTGTGTGGATAGAAACTTAAGGAGCCAGACAACTGTTGACCCTCCCATGTTTTTGTGATTGGAAGGAGTGTTAGTAATATACTGGGATGTTATACAATAGCTAATTCCATAAATGTTTTTTTAGGCACTGGATCTGACGTTGGGGATACAACGTGATAGACATAAAATACGGTGTCTTCCTTGATGTACCTGCCTACCTGGGAACACTGGGCTTATTTATAGAACTAAAACTGGGGGACATTGAAATGGTTTTGATGAAAGAAATAGCAAAATATAATCTATACTTACAAATCACCCTTTAAACAGGGCATCATTTATTCAAAGAAAAATATGGAAAAATGGAAAAAATTCTTTCAAAATAACAGAGAAGTTAAATTCATTCTACAAAAATGTTACACATGATTCTGATAGGTTACAAGCTACTAAGTACTCAGTTTGTATGCCGCCAATAAGAGTTATTTGGATCTGATGATCTAAGCTAATTTCAAGTACAAAGTGGTATGTAAGGACTTTTACCATAAACTATCTCACTGTTTTAGGATGGCTGCATTTTAGCACTAAGGAAACTTGGCAGTGTGATTCCCAGAGCTCCAGACAAGTGCCCAACCAGAGCACAGAGTGCTTGTGAGTATGTTTTTGAAGTAGAAAACTGAGATACGTGGTCTGTCATAATATTTTTTTTGCTAAACTCTCAACATAGTGAGAAACCCTTACTTATATTTTTTTAGAATTGTTGTAAGGAAAAATAGTGACTATTTTCCAATTACCTCTGAGAAATGGACATATAGTAGAAAATTTGGTATATTTAGCACATTAACTGCTTTGTGAGTTGAGTTGTATTTAACTCATGCTAGTTTTGAGCCTCGGGCCTTATGAAGCATATGTAACTCACATGTCTCTACCTCGGGAGCCATGCGAACTGTTTTTCGAGTTGTGTATAACTCACACATAGAAAACAATAAAAAATACAAATTTTTCATTAAATTAGAAAGGATTGTTTTGTTTTCGAAGTTTTTATTCTATTTTTGTAATAAAACACCATGGCCCCAAGGAAAAACATTTTTTTCCTAGTGTGGCAATCAGTGTGTTAGAGATGTAGTAGATATGAGGGAGGAAACTTGAAAATGTTGGTAAGTATAATATGTAAATATTATCACTAGTGAAAATTAATTATTTAGATTTCCTTATCCGAATCATAATTTTATTAATATATAGTATTAAACTCGTTAAAAACATTCAAATGGGTGGGTGCAGCAGTCTGAGGCCTTAGTAAACTCTATTTTAAAACTGAGTAGGTGTCTGGTTCTTTTTATAATCTTTGATTAAACCAAGGACAGAATTCAATTATAAAGCTTCATACATAGTCTTAAATTTTGTTGATCATCCTCATTATGTAAAACAAATGTCATGACTGGTAGTAGCACATCCTCTCCCTTTTCTTTACCTTTTCTTGTATTACAGTCTCTTTTACTTGGTAATTTGAGGTATACATAAATATTGATCTGTTATCAAAATGGACACAATGTAGAAATTTCTGACTACTTAAGTGGGACCTCTTTTCAAACTGAACTGTAAAGTTTACCTGCAGGTTAGAATAATATCCTAATATCAAGAATCTTGTACACTCATATGTGTATACTACTTAAAATTAGAATTGGTTAATCAAATGATTTTTAGGGAAAATAACGGGCAGAAGCATGTTATCACAGTCAGCTTTCAATCATGTAGAATAGCATGGTAGTGCAGGAAAAAAAGGAATTTGTTACAGAATATATTATAGTTTTTTTTGAAAATCAGATTTAGCTTATGAATTCATTTACTTAGAATATTATAAAAGATGTTTCATGAAGTTAGTTTGTTCCGTAGTACACAGCTATTTGGGGGAAGGAAACCCAGATGATTGCTGGGGAATAAGGAGAGAGGCCAGTTTGAGGTTGAGCTTTTGCTGTAAACACAGGAAAATGTTAAGTTAAATACACAGACTTTATGGATAAAACCTTTGTCTTTTATCATATGCTAATAAGACATTTAATCTGGTTAAAAGATGGGCATGTTTAGCTCATGAAAGTGATAGTTTTGATTATGGTGGCATCGTAAAACCTACTTGCATTTATGATAAATGTAGGAACAGTAGTCCCTTCCTTTAATCTGACTGAGGCTTTACTTTCTGTGGTTTCAGTTTCCACGGTTTCAGTTACCCGCAGTCCACCATGGTCAGAAAGTACTGAATGGAATATTCCAGAAATAAACAATTCATAAGTTTTAAATTGTGATTTCTTGTGAGCAGTGTGATGAAATCTGGCCCCATCTTGCACTGTCCCACGCAGGACATGATCACCTTTTGTGCAGCGTCTCCATGCTGTAGATGATACTGGCCTGTTAGTCACTTAGTGGTTGTCTTGATTGTCATGCCGACGACTGTCACAGTATTGCAGTGCTTGTGTTCAAGTCACTCTGTTGTACTTTGAAATGGCCCCAAGAGTGCAAGATTAGTGCAACTCAGATATGCCAAAGAGGAGCTGTAAAGTGCTTCCTTTAAGTAAAAAGGTGAATTCTTGACTTAAGGGAAAAAAATTGTATACTGAAGTTGCTAAGATCTATGGGAAGAATGAATTTTCTGCCTGTGAAATTGCGAAGAAGGAAAATGAAGTTCATGCTAGTTTTTCTGTCACACCTCAAACTGCAAAAGTTACGGTCACAGTGTATGACAGTGCTTAGTTAAGATGGGAAAAACATTACATTTGTGGGTGGAAGACTGAGCAGAAATGTGTTCTGATTGATGCCTCTTGGGTTCAGTACTATCCGAGGTTTCAGGCATCCACTGTGGGGGTCTTGGAACATAGTCCCTGAGGATAATGGAAACTCTACTGTATAGAAAAAAATGTTTTCCAGATTCGTTATAAGTTGAAATGATTATGAAATAGCGGATGTGAAACTGTTTGCTATGTATTCCATCCTTAATTTCATCTCCTTTGTCAAATATTTATTTGAAATAGAAATTTAATATTACAGTAACTGAGTTACATTTATGTTTTCTTCATTTTTTTCCCTCATGTAGATTTACCTTTGTGAGATTATGTGCGGTTTTCCAAAATACTTTCTCTAATACCCTTCCAAAGATCTCCTCAACCCTCTGCAGTTTGGATTCACTTTTATATTGCTTGCTTCCCTGATGGAAACTTGAATTTTTATAATTTCTGTGTATTTCTCTTTTGCATGGAATATGGTGCCTTAACAGGCATCAGTCTTAGAAAGCCCGGCAGCTTCATGCGCGACCCTTGCCATTGGTATGCTGTGACGCTTTGCCTGTCTTTGTGTGCAGGTTTATTCATGATGGATAGATAAGGCTCCCTTCCCATCACATGTGCTCTGCTCTAGAAAAGAGAATAGAGACACTATTTTCATCTGTGGTGTTGCCCAGGGTTGTTCCGCCTCCCTCCAACCCCTTTAAGGAAAATATGTTGGTAGTGTGTATCAGAAAAGACTGTTTAACTACACTCTTTCTAGCTTTGTCTTTCAAATCAGGCAGGACTGGGTACACTTTTAAGCTCCTCCTGGAATATGAAAAAAAAAATCTTTTTTCAGCTTTTCAAAACTTTTTAAAATGCAAAAGAACGTAGGAAGTTGCCAGATCAGTTAGTCAGTGACAGCTGCAGGAAGGACACAAAAAGCATGGTTCTCACAAGAGCTGTTTGCCGTTTTCGCAGCCCCTCAGCGGGCCGCCCTTGTCTCACCCTGGCATCCTCCAGTGGTTCAGCGTCAGCTTTACGGGAGCTTGTGCCTGCCGGGGGATCCCTGGACGGAGGTGGCCACGCGGCAGCTCCTTGCTTCTCTGCCTTTCATTCCGCTCTTACTTTCTGTAGGCTCGGTATCACCCAGATGTTCTCTGTATGTGTGCATCAGGTCAGTAGCTCAAGGTAAGTCTAGACTGAGTGGAAAAAGATATTTTCTAATGATGATTTGTTTTTTATTAGGCTAATAAGCATGGTGTCCTTGGCCTTTATACACCAACCAAGCTTTATATTTTAAAATATCCCAGGGTATTTTACAGTATTAAACAAGATACATGCTAGTGGTAAGCAAATTTTGTAAAATTTATACTACTCTTCCATAAGTCTGCACTCTAAACGTTCTTGCTAGGTGAGTTGAAATATATTTCTGAAATTTAATTTTTTCCTGTTTCAAATAACTAACTTTCAAAAATTTCGATTTACTTGTTTCTGGACCTGTTTCTTCATTTGCTTTTCCCCCTCTTCCATACTATAATTTATTAGGAAAACATCAAAAATATATGGGATAGATATACATATTTTACACAGGTATATACTTTATACATATAGATATGGTATGCATTGATATGTATATGCCATATAACGTTGAGTACTTCAGATGTCATCAGAACGGGTGCCAGTCTCCTGCTGGGCCACGGCACGTTTTGTGTGGGAAGAAGACCATGCTGGATGTGTGTTCCTAGTGTCTGCACCAGGGCATGAGGTCAGCTGTCTCTGGGTTCTGATCAGAATGCTGGCCACGTTCTCAGTGGGCTTGGCCTTCGAAGGAGTTATCTTTAGAGAGTGATACTTGAATGTTGAATTGCAGGGTGTAAATTTAGGCCATTCTCTAAAGGACATAAATTTCCATGATTCCTGTGCTTTAGTGGCACAGCTTATGCATGGGGCAATATAATCCTTTTGACCATCTAGAAGAAAAATTAGTGTTGTGGGCATGCACTTCGTATAAGCTGTTAGCCAAGTGCTATTTTATTAGTTGCTTTGAAAGGAAACATATTAGCCACAGCACTGTATGTAAGAAAAAAAAGAAACAGTTCTTTATCTGAAAGGCAACTCAGAATATCCAGACTCTTCAAAGTTATGTAGAAATAACTGAAAGAGTTCTGCAAGAAACCTTTGAAACAGCATGTTATGTAACATAGCATTAGATATTAATGTTAACTGCATTTTTTTTATCTTGCAAAAATGATTGATTGGCAAGCAGATGGGCATATCTGCTTTAAAGTTAATCCACTTTTAGATGCCCACTCCTTGTAAACTATTACAGATTAACATTTGTCCCTGTTATTCATAATTCTTTGGATGAGGTAAGTATTGTTTCTTTGTCAGTCACAAATGCAAAGACTACCTTTCTTTCTTTAAGAGAAACATCTTTGTATTACTTGCTTTGTAATTCTTTGGGACAAGTGTCATTTGTTGTTGATTCATTCTCACATTAATTGAGTAGTCAGTCTGTGCTGTAGTTTAGGAGGAACTGGAGTCTCAGAACTTCCTAAACTTTCACATGTACAGGAATCACCTAGGGCCCTTGTTAATAAAAGATTCTGGTGCAGGAGATCTCGGGTGAGCCTGAGATGCTGCATCTCTCATCAGCTCTGAGAAGTGCTGTCCCAGGACCTCACTTCAGGGAGGCTCTAGTGTCCCGAGAGAGAGGGGCTGGTAAACAAACAAGAACAGCAGTGTGCTTGGCACTTTCGTAGCTCTTGTTCATAGTGGTGTGGTACTAGTACCAGGGAGGGCTTCAGAATCAGCCTGAGGAGGGAAGGCTGAGGGTCAGGAGGCTTCTCTAGACAAGTGGTAACAAAGGAACTGAGATGAACAAGAGGCCAGGCCGTGCAGGGCGAAGGGAGGAGGCCAGAAAAGGAGAGATCGCAGGTGTGAAGAAGCCACTCAAGGTGTGAGGTAGCAAGTAAAACAGGTAAAACTTCTAGTGCTTTGACGTACCTAATGGGGGTGTTAGTGTTTCAGGGGGCAGAGGGAAGGGTGTTTGGGGAGTTGAGAATGGAGAGGTCGACAGCAATCTCATTACAGAGTGCTTTCAAGCATGCTGGTTCATTTGGACTCGGTCCTGAAAGCTATGGGAAGTCCTTTAAGGATTTTCATCAGGGAGAGATGATGCAGTCTGTGCTTTAGAAGATAAATCACTAGTGTGAAAGTGTTGGGAGAACCAGTTAGACCTCTAATTTTTTGTCATTTGCTAAACCATGAAGGCCTGGCTACATCAGAGATAGCGTAAAGGGGAAGGAGGGAGGCAGACCTGTGAGGTATTCAGGAGGTAGAATTAGCAAGTTGGCCAATGTCTTAAATACAGGGAATATCCGAGGGGCACTCTTGGAACAACAAGCTGCACGACGACAGGGCCACATCTGTTTTGTTAAACCCTGTATACCCAATGTCTGTTAAATGCTTTACAGAAAGTAGGTGCTCATTAGATATTTTTCCAATTATTGATGACAGTAAGGATGTAGGATTGTTTCTCATTGTTTGGCAAGGTTGAAGGGGTGGATGGAGATAGCATTAGCTGCCACGGGGTATGCTGACACAAAAACGTACTAATGCTTGTACAACATCAGCTCAGAGCAAGGTTTTCCTTCCTAAAAACATGTGTCTCTTCAATTAATATCCGTAAAATTGGAGGTTACTTAGTGATATAAATGGAATCTCTCAGTGCAATCCATATTACTAATTATGGTTTTATTTTTAATATGGTGCTTGGACTAAAAGACCTTTGAAGGATTTCACATCCTTTTTTTCCTAAATCTTTTTCTGAATTTTGCATAATTGAGAATTATTCTTAACATAGTGAACATAGTGAAAATGATTAAGAAATAGAAATGTTGGGAGATATTACAGAAAGGAGAAATTTTATGGGTTGAAAGTATAGGTAACATACAATATGTTATATGGGAAGAATACCACTTATTTCATCACAAGGGATAGGTGTGGACCCTTAAAAAAATACTAATCTCTGAGGAGGAGAAAATATTTTTCATGAAAGAGTATTGCTGCTATTTAATATGGTCTTTGTCTAAAAATGTTGCTCCTAAGAATAATATAGCAGTGCTGTCCATAGAATTTTCTGCTGTGATGGAAATGTTCCATAATATGCACTGTCTAATAAGTAGCCGCCAATCACATGTGACTGTTGAGCGCTTGAAATGTGGCTTGTGTGACGAAGGAACTGAATTTTAAATTTTATTTAGTTTAATTAATTGAAATAGCAACATGTGGCTAGTGGCTGCTGGATTGCACAGCACAGTCATGGCGTGTGAGCACTGCCCAAGCATACTAATAAGGAAGAAAATGTGGTCTTGTCTCGGGGTTCAGGAAGGGCACCATTTGGTCCACAAAACAAATCTGGATATGACTGGTAGTGAACTTGATATTCTGATGTTGGGGGCACTTCCTGATTCTTTATCCAGGACCTTGTCAGCTGTATAGACGTCTCCTCCACCAGCAAGCATCACCTCGCTAAACTTTCCCAAGAGGTGGGTTGGGGCAGGCGAGGGCTGGGCTGGATGGGGTGGGATTTTTGCTCTCCACAGGCTTCGTGATCTAGCTGAAAGGACTTTCACTGAATGGAAGCTCAGCAGCGAGCTTATTCCTTTATCTTCTGTGTGTCCACCTATCAGCATGCAGATCCTTTCCCCTCTTGATAACGATTTGTAGGCTTGATGAGCAAGGGGTGTCTTCATGGGTTGTGGTGAGGGTAGTGATGTGTTGTTTTTCCAGCCGTCAGACACTCTCCTGGAAGTTCTGATACCTGCTTCACGTTCGTGCCCAGCGTCATTGCCACAGTTACGTTCTGTACCTCAGGCTGTTTGGAGGTGGTAGAGAAAAATTTAAAGAGAGCAATTCAAAATTAAGCTGTGTAACAGCAAAATAGTCTTCAGCATTTAATAGGCAAATATCCTGTGATTTCACACAGCCACACTTGTTGGCTGTTTATCCAAAAAGTTTCCTTTGGATGGCATTTTGCTTACATAATTGGATGAAAAACGGTTGAGCTATAGGAAATATTTTACATGTAACAGGTGTTTTGTATTCATCTATCTCCTTGCTAGGTTTCCGGTCCACACATGTGACATAAAATGGTTCTGTGTCACTATGGTACCAAATTAAAACTCAGCTATAAATGTCATTCTGCTTTGAGAATAGCATAGTAAAGAATTAAGTTTTGGGAGGTCAGAAATCACTACATTAAATTTATGTCTATATACAAATTTTTATATATCAAATATATAATAAATTTAACAAATAAAAATACTAAAAATATTAATAAATTAGATATAAAATATATTTTAAATATTAACTTTTTGGTAACTTTTTCATCTTGCTTTCTTGTGCACTTGTTGCTTTCATCACCGATTCTGTGTTTGGATCTGCCTGTTTTTCATTCTACTTATTCCCAATAAAATTTACCAATTTCTCCAATTGGTATTGATATGTGCTTGCTTTCCTAAAAGTTATATATAGTGTAACTGAAAAAAATTTTGTGAAAGGAAACTCTCTTCTATTTGGTTATGGCAATAATTGTTTTAGTGACTCGTCTGTGAATAAAACGGACCCAGCATAGGTCTTTGATATTTCGCCCTCACTGCTAAGGTGCCATTCATCCATTCATTTCTTTCACTTTTGAGAATTGTCACTAAAATATTTTGTAGACGATGTTTCATCCTCTCTGCCCTGTTAAGAGTTTTTTCATCTGGTAGATGAAGAGGAATTTGGATTAGAAGATACTCAGATTGCTTGCCAGCCCTAAAATGTTTGTGATTGGTTTCACGGTGAGCCTCTGTCACCGATGATTCTGTTAGTCTGGCAGTCTCCCATTGCCTCCGCTTCACCCCAACACACACACCCTTTGAACTATCTTCAGTTGACTTCTCAGAAAATGCTTTCCAGTAGGGCACTAAGTAGAAACTTGAATGACTGTATCTTTATTATATGTATCTGTGCTGTTTACTACATGTTATCAAACCTAGTTAGAACACTCATCATCATAAATTACCAAAGAGTATTTTGTGGAATGGTATCGTAAATTTTTATAACATAAGCTGCAAATCTCAGTTCTCATTTACAAGATTCATCATTTATAGATGAATGTAAGCTCCTCGAGGACAGGAGGGAATTTTGTTTATTTTATACACTGGTATCTCTTCCAGCACTTAGACCAGTGCCTGGATCATAGTAGGTGCTCAGTAAATATATTTTGAATAAATGAATATAATTTGAGATTTAGCTTAATTTTTATTTAAATCCAAATCAAACATAAATACAACTTGAATATGTATTACTCAAGTGATGATTATGAGAATTATTTGATACCACTGCTAACTTGTTATTTCCGTTTCTTGTTTTTGATACTTCATAATTATACTGTCCAATGTGGTAGCCAGCAGCCCCGTGTGTATAGTTTTCACTTGCAGTGTGGCCAGTAGGGATTGAGATGTGCTGTAAAATACATATATTGGGTTTCAAAGACTCAATACTCAAATATGAAAGCTATCTCATTCTTTTTTATATTGATTACATGTTGAAATGATAACATTTTGCATATATTGGGTTAAATAGAAATTATTAAAGTTAATTTCACTCTTTTCTGGGCTACTTTTAAAATGTGGGTACTATAAAATTAAAAATTACATGTATAGCTCTCATTTGTGGCCTGTTGGGCAGTGCTGCTCTAGACATAGAAAATGTAGATATTGAATGTAGAGATAGTAGCCTTCAAAAAAGAGTTTTAAATAAGTACCTTTTATAGAAACACAAAATTACACATTGCAGCTGTGAGAAGAATGTGGGCATTCAAATGGTCTTGATCAAATCATAAAAGACCAAACAAATTAATCAGATTAGCTTAAATCAGAAATGTGAAATACAGCTACCAGATGGATTCCTGGTGTGGTTGCCAGCCGGGTCTTGAGGTCAGAAAAGGGGCAGGAAGGTGTTGGTGGCTGTCTGAGTGTGTGCGGTCACTAATGACAGACTGTAAAGCCAGGCAGACTTCTCTGCCCATGGCTCACCTGAGTGTGGTCGCGGTTGTGGTGGGCGACATGCTTGCTTGGTAGCATGTAATGCTGGCATTTTCAGGCCTCCGGGAAATGGCCTCTCAGTGGGAAGGAGTAGGGCATCAGCCAAGTGTCGGTGTGATTACTCTCAGCGAGGGCTCACTGTTTTGTGCCTTCCCGTGCTTCTGTCTCTGCCTCTGGGCTCAACCGGCTTCCAGGAGAGGGTCGCCAGTGGACCAAGCTGTCCACTTCCTCTGGGATCCCCTTTCTCCCGGAGCTGGCTGGGAGCCTCATCCAGTCAGTAGCATTTCCTCCCATGACACTTGGTGGACCCTGGAGGACGAAGCTGCTATTCTGTAAAACAAGGCTGTCCAGGACATATAAGTAGACGTTACTTTCCTTAAGCTAATTTGAAGGGTTATTTTGGTAAGTGGCTAGTCTGCACGGCTGGTTTAAGCTATTATCAGGTCCATCCCAATATTTATTTCCTTGAAAATTAGAATGAGCCTTGAATAAATGAAGACTGACTGCTGAGGCTTTTTAGGAGTAAATTCAATTTATAAATATTTGTTGTATTTGGCACTGGAGATTTCTACTTCTCTTTATTTTGGATTTTAAAGTAGTTGCATAGTAAAGTGGCATGTTTTCAGTAAAACGGCTTTCTCGCTCACCTTATTTTCACCTATCTGACCTCTGTATTTGGAGAAAGTAGATCAGAAAATTCATGGCAGTTAGCGCTGGAGTGAGGAGACCTTTGACTTTAGCTGACAGCTGTCACCTGAAAACTACAGACCTGGAGACCCTCTCAGGTGTTATGTCTGTAGTTCTGACAGTGAACAGGAATGTTGTTTACATTTTCTGTAAGCAAAATTTTCCCTGTGTTAGGAATATGTTAGAATAGGGCAGACAGAAACGGAATTTTTATCTGTCTTACTGGTAAGTTCTCGGCAGTGTGGGTTACCCCATTGTTCATTCCCATGCTCACATGGAAGCGTGTCAGTAGAATTTATGACTGAGCCTGTTTATAACATCACTTTGGAAATTCTTCAAAAAGATACTGTTTTTTTAAATGGGCCAGTATCACACAATGCTTAATGTGCTTATAAAGAGAAAAAATGAGTTAAATTCCAAAGATGTTTAAGATTTCAGACATTTTTCCTATGTGAATCAGTTCTTTATTAAGTTGTTGATTTAATTAGCACTCAAAAAAAGCCCGCTTTTCCTGTTTTGGTTATTAAGACATTCTTTACATTAGTTATTTTGCTCTGACACAAAATCTGTTAGGAAGAGTTTGAATAAAATATGGAGCATTGCATAGTATATACTGTGAGTGCTGTAAGCACAGAGGATGCTGATGGGTGTGTCTGCCCACTTTTCTCCCTACCTGCTTGTGTCCTGCCTTGTCCCAAAAGGTCTCAAGGCAACGGTGAGGGCTGCGCGGATATTTTGAACTTTATTCTGTTAAAATAATTTTCAGTTTTGACTAGTTTCGGGGGGAAGTTCTCTGTTTCTACCAATGAGAATAGCCATCATCTATAAAGTATTCACCCAGCTGGAGTGACTCTGAGTGGTCACATGGGATCCTGGTCCATCACAAGAGCCCAGCGTGCTTGTGGGTGAATAATGAGCCTGGTGATTGGGCTGCTTTTGCCATCGGTGCAGATTGGGAATGTGGTGGGCCCAGAGCCATGAGTGAAATTGGTGGTCTTGGAGAATGAAAGCTTTTCTTTTAGTCTCTCTCTGAATCTTGTATATTTCTGCCATTAAACATAATGAAATTATGAATTTATTATACTGTTCTCAATCTTGCTTTTCAACATCATTATGGATGCTTCTTGTGAGATGCCTCTGTTACTGTTACATAGTTGCATGTGGGCTGTAAATATCTAATTTGTACGAAATGACTGATTTTGGTATTTGTGTAATCCTCTAGTCAATTTAACTAAGTTGAGCTTTTCACAGTCCTCGGTGCTGCTGCTGCTCATCTGATTACACCGCTCGGGGGAATAAGGTTAAGGGCGGGCTGTTGGTAACCAGAGCATTTCCAGGGCTTCAGTTCAACAGATGGGCTGCTTGGCTATGTTCATACATCTGCTTGCCTGCTGTGGCAGCTGCTGCTGCTTCATGTTGTGTTCTTTTGTTCTGTTCCATCCAAGAATGGAATGCTAGGAAGTGTAGTGAATGGATTAATTTAAGGTTAAGGTTAGTGTTTTGCTTGCTTTCTAAGTAACCGATCATAATAATGCTTCTGGTAGAAGCTAATGAGTTTCTCTTAAAGTGAACTAGATTTATAAAATACAGCTCAGTGAGGGGGCTAGATTAGTATTGTTGATGGAAACCAAATTCAAATGTGTAAAATACTGACGGTTTTTATCATTCGTTCCTAATTCTTTGTTTTCTTCCTTCCTTCTCCCCACCTCCCACTCCCTTCTAGGACTTATATCCAGACTTTGCCTGACACTGCAGGGTCCAGGAGAATTAAAGAAATATGGAATGACATGAAGAAGATTAGTTAAGGATTATAGGCTTTGAGGACAAACACCTCAGTGAAGTGAAGCACAGAAAAGCTCTCGAGCTATCCTTTGGAGGAGCCGCGTGTTGGAAGAAGATGGCGGATCCAGGAATGATGAGTCTTTTTGGCGAGGATGGGAGTATTTTCAGTGAAGGTCTTGAAAATCTTGGCGAATGTGGTTACCCTGAAAACCCAGTGAATCCCATGGGTCAGCCGATGCCGATAGACCAAGGCTTTGCCTCTTTGCAGCCATCCCTTCATCATCCTTCCACCAATCAAAATCAAACAAAGCTGACACATTTCGATCACTATAATCAGTATGAACAGCAAAAGATGCATCTGATGGATCAGCCTAACAGAATGATGAGCAATGCCCCTGGGAACGGACTCGCGTCTCCGCACTCGCAGTATCACACCCCTCCCGTTCCTCAGGTGCCCCATGGTGGCAGTGGCGGCGGTCAGATGGGAGTCTACCCTGGAATGCAGAACGAAAGGCACGGGCAGTCTTTTGTGGACAGTGGCTCCATGTGGGGCCCCCGGGCTGTTCAGGTACCAGACCAGATACGAGCCCCCTACCAGCAGCAGCCGCCACAGCCACAGCCACCACAGCCGGCTCCATCGGGGCCCCCTGCGCAGGGCCACCCTCAGCACATGCAGCAGATGGGCAGCTATATGGCACGTGGGGATTTTTCCATGCAGCAGCATGGTCAGCCACAGCAGAGGATGAGCCAGTTTTCCCAAGGTCAAGAGGGCCTCAATCAGGGAAATCCTTTTATTGCCACCTCAGGACCCGGCCACTTGTCCCACGTGCCCCAACAGAGTCCCAGCATGGCACCTTCCTTGCGTCACTCGGTGCAGCAGTTCCATCACCACCCCCCTACTGCTCTCCATGGAGAATCCGTTGCCCACAGTCCCAGATTCTCCCCGAATCCTCCTCAACAAGGGGCTGTTAGGCCACAAACCCTTAACTTTAGTTCTCGGAGCCAGACAGTCCCCTCTCCTACTATAAACAACTCAGGGCAGTATTCTCGATATCCTTACAGTAACCTAAATCAGGGATTAGTTAACAATACAGGGATGAATCAAAATTTAGGCCTTACAAATAATACTCCAATGAATCAGTCCGTACCAAGATACCCCAATGCTGTAGGATTCCCATCAAACAGTGGTCAAGGACTAATGCACCAGCAGCCCATCCACCCCAGTGGCTCACTTAACCAAATGAACACACAAACTATGCATCCTTCACAGCCTCAGGGAACTTATGCCTCTCCACCTCCCATGTCACCCATGAAAGCAATGAGTAATCCAGCAGGCACTCCTCCTCCGCAAGTCAGGCCCGGAAGTGCTGGGATACCAATGGAAGTTGGCAGTTATCCAAATATGCCCCACCCTCAGCCGTCTCACCAGCCCCCTGGTGCCATGGGAATCGGACAGAGGAATATGGGCCCTAGAAACATGCAGCAGTCTCGTCCGTTTATGGGCATGTCCTCGGCACCGAGGGAGTTGACCGGGCACATGAGACCAAATGGTTGTCCTGGTGTTGGCCTTGCAGATCCACAAGCAATCCAGGAACGACTGATACCTGGCCAACAACATCCTGGTCAGCAGCCGTCTTTTCAGCAGTTGCCAACCTGTCCTCCGCTGCAGCCCCACCCGGGCTTGCACCACCAGTCTTCACCCCCACACCCTCATCACCAGCCTTGGGCACAGCTCCACCCATCACCCCAGAACACCCCGCAGAAAGTGCCTGTGCATCAGGTAAGGGACGCGGAGCATGCCTGCATTGCACTGTAAAATTCAACATGGTTAACTTGTCTAAGAGGTCTCCTCTAAACTTCATAAAAAGTTTCTTCATTATGAGTGCCTTAATTTCTATCTTGTAGGTCAGTAGTCCCCAACCTTTTTAGCACCAGGGACTGGTTTCATGGAAGACAGTTTTTCCATGGAAGTGGGGAGGGGAGATGGTTTCGGGATGATTCGAGCCCATTATATTTATCGTCCACTTTATTTCTATTATTATTACTTTGTCACTTGCCACTCACTGATAGGGTTTTGATATGATTCTGCAAGCAATTGATTAATTATGGTCTCTGTATAGTCACACCTCTCTGCTAATGGTAATCTGTGTTCGCAGCTGCTCCCCAGCACTAGCATCACTGTCTCAGCTCTACCTCAGATCATCAGGAATTAGATTCACATAAGGAACTCACAGCCTAGATCCCTTGCATGCACAGTTTCCGCTGGGGTTTGCGCTCGTAGAAGAAGCTAATGCTGCCGCTGATCTGACAGGAGGTGGAGCTCAGGTGGTGGTGCAAGTGATGGGCAGTGGCTGTAAATACAGATGAAGCTTCCTTGCCAGCCGCTCACCTCCTGCTGTGCGGCCTGGTTCCAAAGAGGCAACTGACCAGATTGCATCAGTACTGGTCCAAGGCCTGGGAGTTGGGAACTGCAGCCGTAGGCTGCTTGAACTCATTTTTTTTCTGTTACTCCCTTTATTTACTCACTTACTAGATTATGCACTTATTCATTCATTCAAGAGTTCTTCATTCCCCCTTTTCCAGAAATTGTGCTAGGTGCTAAGGATATGTAGATAACTAAGACTGGGCTCCTGCCTGCAAGGAGCTGGGTTACTGCCAGCAGGGAGATGGACAGTGGACTCAGAACACTCATCAGACAAACATTTTTGTTTCCTTCTCTTTCTTCTTTCTCCATTCATTGCATCCCTCTCCTGTTTTAGAAATACACTGAAACTTGGCTTCCATCAAAGTTTTATGTGTTTGTGGTAGTCTCCTCCATCTCTCCTTTTGTACTATGATTTTTTTCCTTGGGAAGCTACAAAATGTGTACTTCTGTAATACTTACTTTACCAACTGCTGATTGTTTATGTAAGTTTAAATTACAAACTGTAGAAAATCATAGTAAATGGTAATTCACAGATGTTTGGTCTCTTAAGAGATTTGGATACCCAGCATTGAAGAAGGAGTCTTCCTTTTTTGTAAGCTGAGATTTTTGTTATCCTTCAGAGTTTATAAGATAACAGATTTAAGTTTGGATTGTGTTTTTTTGTTTGTTTGTTTGTTTTGAGATAGACTCTCTGTTGCCCTGGCTAGAGTGCAGTGGCATTATCATAGCTCACTGCAACCTCAAACTCCTGGGCTCAAGTGATCTTCCTGCTTCAGCCTGCTGAGTAGCTGGGACTACAGGCATGCACCACCATGCTTGGCTAATTTTTCTATTTTTTGTAGAGATGGGATCTCATTCTTGCTCTGGCTGGTCTCGAACTCCTGACCTCAAGCAATCTGCCCACCTTGACCTCCCAAAGTGCTCAGACTACAGGCATCAGACACCTTGCCCAGTCCAGATTTAATTTTTAAGCTCAAATATTCACAAACATATCTTTTTATTATACATTGGTGCTTATGCCCTAGGTCTATAAAAGAAATTAATATCCATGTGTACACACTATTCGTCCGAGTGTTACTCAGAAATATATATTGATCATCCACTAGGAGTGCAACTCCATAGTTGATTTTAGAGTTGTAAAGCATAGTGTTTGTTTTGATGAATTTATAATCAATTTGGGGAAACAAGACCTGTATGTGAAAATATAAAACAGTAAAAGATCATGCATCATTATGTGACAAGTGTCCAGAGAGGAAATACCGGCAGGTGAGGGTGCTTGGAATTTGGCTAGGACTTACCTAGGGAAAGTGAACCCACGAAGACATTTCAGATTGGGTGATGGTTTGCTAAACAAGGGCTTGGCAAGTCAAGCTTGCTGCAGGAAATAGGCATGGGAAATAGGAGCTTCAAGTTGTAAATTATCAGTCAGGGCCAGGTTGTTGGGCTCTTGTATTCTGTTTTAAGGAATTTGGACTTAAATAGGGAGCCAGTGATACTGATCAGACAGTGCACAGGATAGATGTGGAAACAAAGATGAGAAGTGCAGACCTGTTGTCCAGGCCCACAAGAACAGTTTGTACCAGGGATCAGGTAGTGGGAGCAGAAGGGATTGAAGCTATGTGACAGTAAAAGGGTCTGGTTGGGGAAACAAAGCCCCTGGGGCATCTCAGCCGAGAGGCATTTAGTACAGAAGCTTCAGCCTCGGCTGGGCTGGGGGAGTGGTCAGGAAGGTCTTCTGGGATGCAGGACAAGGGGTGTTTCGGGGAAGCTGCCCTCAGTGGTTGGGAATATTTGGTGATTCTCAGGAGAGCCCCGAAATCAGTAGAAGGCATGGAGGACAAGCTGCCAGACGTGCACCGCCCAGGAGAGAAGGCGCTTCCGTTCTTATGAGAGGGATTCTGGGACCTACGGTCCCACAGTCCTGGCTCACAGAGGACAGTGGGAAAGGGTGGGGGAGACAGGCTGTCTGCGCAGGTGCGGGGGGAGTGCCCCGGCCTGTCCGGAGGGTAGAGATCCGGCCCAGGTGCTTGGTCGTCCTTTCTGTCAGCCACAGAACAAAACATCCTTTCTCAAAACGGACCAAAAGTACCGTCCCTGAGGCCTGCGAACCTAGAACCTAGGTGACTTCTAGGCCAGAAATGAATGTGACTTAGTTTCCAGGAATTATTCTTTTCTTACTCCCTGGAAAATCTCTTACTAAACAAGGGATGTTTTTAGAGCAATGATTTCTCAGACTTCTTATTCCAGCATCTTCTTGAGCACAGTTTCAAGAGACCCCCTGTGATTATAGTCTGATCTCTGCATTAGAATTGTTGATCTCCTCCAGCTTTCCTGAGTTTTAAGAGTCCAAAATACCTTCATGGGCATTTCGGAGGACGTATGTCAATCTGTGGCGTTTGAGGTCCTGAGCCCTGGAGGCTACGCTGGGAGACTGCAAGCATGTTCCCCTCTTTTTCGAGTGAGTCATTATAGACAAACTCAGAACCTTTAAAGGGTTGAAGACAAGGACATTTGAGGTCTTTTCATTATAAGTACAATTATGTTTTCTATTTTGCTTGTGGTATTTGCTTTCTTATTTCTGTTTAACTTTGTAGCCTCTCCAGATTTGAAGCACCCAGTTTTGAAAATAACACTAGGGAGGCGTAAAGTCTTGGGAAGAACATAGGCTTTGAAGTCGGAAAGGTATTTGAATCCCAGCTCTATTGCTATTAGCCCAGTGATCTTGGACAAGTGATTTGACTTCTATGAGCCATCAGTAAAACAAGAAAAATAGTATCCAGCCGAAAGGATGTTGAGATTGGAGTAATGCATCCCCCATTATTAGTACAATAATGTCTACTCCATGGTATATATGTTAATTCTGCTCTAGCTTTTGGTTTTCGATCTCCTGAAATGCATACCTTGCTTTATAATTATGTCATTTCCTGTGTAGACACAATGTAAAATGAATTTTATTTTTTAAGGAACAACTTAAATATTATGAAATACAGCCTTAGTTATGAAATACTAAATTTGATTTGTACAAATATTTCCATACCACCCTTTTAGTGTATGTTGCCAGAAAGATAATGATGGGGGTGATTAAAAATTCTGTCACATATCTTTAAAATCTCTCTCCCTCTGCATGATTGACATTTTACCCTGGCAAATTGATTTATCTAATTATTTTAGAACTACTAAAGTTATTTTGTATTTCATATGTGATAGAATGGTGATTGAGAACCATGCTGGATAGCAGGGAAGCTATCAGATTAGGGTGAAATATCCAAATAATTTGCTGAGTTACCACTTTCACATAGGCTTGTCAACTCTTATCTTCTTGAGTTCTTCATTTTTGGAAATAGAAGTTGTACTCTTTAAGTGCTTCACGGATTCTGAATGGACATTTTCTAAATTATATAACACAAGTATCTTTAAAGATAAGTTTAGTTTTATATTGTAAAGTCAACGAAGGAAAATATAACAAAAAGGCTAAAGTTCATCAGATCAAAATACGCAAAATTATACATTTTGGTATATGGAAATATTCTTTAGTAGAAGCTCTAGGCTTTTGATTATTTGATAATTACAGGGAAAGGAAAAACCCTAGCTTATATTTCTTTTTCAGTAGCTGATAGAACAGTGGTTCTCAAACCTTTCATCTCAGACCCCTAAAAGTTATTAGGGGACTCCAAAGAGCTTGTTTGATGTGAGTTACAAGTATTGCTATTTACTGTCTCCGAAATTAAAACTGAGGAAAGTTTAAAGTATTGACTTGTTTTTTTTTTTTTTTGAGACAGAGTCTCACTCTCTTGCCTGGGGCAAGTGCCATGGCGTCAGCCTAGCTCACAGCAACCTCAAACTCCTGGGCTCAGGCAATCCTACTGTCTCAGCCTCCCGAGTAGCTGGGACTACAGGCATGCTCCACCATGCCCGGCTAATTTCTTCTATATATATTTTTAGCTGTCCAATTAATTTCTTTCTATTTTTGGTAGAGGTGGGGTCTCACTCTTGCTCAGGCTGGTCTCGAACTCCTGAGCTCAAACAGATCCACCTGCCTTGGCCTCCCAGAGTGCTAGGATTACAGGCATGAGCCACCACGCCTGGCCTACATTTGTTTCTTTGAGGATTGTCCATAATGTTTTCCGTGGAGGTTCTACTATTTTGCAGTCCTACCAGTCTATCAGTGATCCTTTCTCTATGCATCTGTGGCAGCATCTATTGTTTTTTGTCTTTTTAATAATGGCTATTCTTATTGTTGTAAGATGGTATCTTATTGTAGTTTTAATTTGAATTTCTCTGATGATTAGTGATGTTGAGCAGTTTTTCATATGTTTTTTGGCAATTTGTCTATTTTCTTTTCAAAAACTTCTTTTCTGATCTTTTGCCCACTTTTTGATGAGGGAGTTGTTTTATTTTTTTCTTGCTGATTTGTTTGAGTTCTTTGTATATTCTGGATATCAGTCTTTTGTCAGATGCGTAGTTTCGAATATTTTCTCCTATTATATAGGTTGC
>CAUYSK010028632.1:0-68266 GCA_963575035.1 Avahi laniger | reverse complement strand
CCTAAGGCCCTACAACAAATTTAGACACAGAACCTGGAGTCGAAAGCAGGTGTCCTAGTTCCTGTGCCAATATTCTTTTAGGGCTATGTAGTTGACCTGGAGATAGTTTCTTTAAATTTGAACTTTTTTTTTTTTTTTTTTGAGACAGAATCTCACTCTGTTGCCCTGGCTAGAGTGAGTGCTGTGGCATCAGCCTAGCTCACAGCAACCTTAAACTCCTGGGCTCAAGCGATCCTCCTGCCTCAGCCTCCCAAGTAGCTGGGACTACAGGCACGTGCCACCATACCCGGCTAATTTTTTCTATATATATATATTTTTTAGTTGTCCAGTTCATTTATTTCTATTTTTTAGTAGAGATGGGGTCTCGCTCTTGCTCAGGCTGGTCTCGAACTCCTGACCTTGAGCAATCCACCCGCCTCGGCCTCCCAGAGTGCTAGGATTACAGGCATGAGCCACCTCGCCTGGCCCAAATTTGAATTTTAAAGTCAAGTTCTTTCAATCTCAGGAAAGAAAACAAAAGAAATAATACATGGCATGTTCATCAGCTAATTTGCATGATATTTTTAGACACTGTTCTAAGAGAACATAATACACAACTAGGAATTTTAGATAGGTATTTTGACAGATTTAAGTTTTTTTAAACGTAAAAATTTAAGTTATGAGAAACAGTTGACATATAAGGTTTATATTCCTAACAGTATATAACTATTGCTTATATGAATTTTGCTCCAAAAATTTAATTATCATACTGGGCAATTCTAGTCATGCCAAGATGATAGCCACTAGATCTCTTGTTTATTAAATTCTGTTGCAGATAAAGGTGCCAGAAATAAATTAATGACTGTTATAACAGCTGGGCTTTCTTGGTCATAAGAAAAATACCTTGACATATTTTTTGACTTTGTGATTGGTCTACATTTCAAGGATATAAATTAATCTTCAGAAGATCCTAAAGAATATTTTCCCTGGTCACTTCACTTATACATCAAGTTGGCCATGTTAGCAATCTAATCACAAACCTGTAATTCAGTGGACAACAATTTCTTACTGTGAACAGCATAGCGGCTTTTACTATCATTTAGGTCAGCCCGAGCTTGCTGATGCACCGTATGTTTCAGGCCAGGGATGATGGATGGGGAGCTCCGATGCCCGTCCCTAAGTGATTGGAAAGATTGAAGACACACAGTTCACTTAAGCTTGCTTACTATTACATCAAGTAATCAGGGTGATAGGCAAGCCCATGCTCTTTATGTCATCCAACCAACTTTCTGCAAGAACAGTATTTCACAGTTTTTAAAAAAAAAAATCTTAAGAATTGTGTTCCAGCTGACGTTCCTGTTATGAGATTAATCATTTTGCAAGCAGCTTCACTTCAAACCTAGATGGGGGAGTTTTAACGAACATTTTAAAAATGCCTTTCTTATAACAGGCAGATCTTGCCTTTCTTTAACAGCTCAAATAAAGTATATGTCATTGAACGTTATAAGTGAAAGATGCAATTTGTGTCTTTTGAATTTTACTCAGGCCAGGAAGAGAAAGAGATTGTTAAAATAATTGCACATTTTGTGCCTAACTGTCAATTTAAGAAATTAGTCTGCTTGTTAATTTAAAAATCATAAAGTTCCAAAGATCTGTCTTTGTTGAAACTGATTCACGTAAATACTAGTCTCTGAATCACATCTGACCAATATCCAGCACAATTAGGGCCATCTTCCTAGCTATTATTTTGTTATATGGGAATTTTTTTTCCAAAAGTGATGAAAAAAAACCAAGTGCATATCTTAAATTGTCAATTTGGCACGAAGAGCATAAATCACTGAGATAAATTTAACGAAATTCCCTTGCTTTTATTGTTTTAGACACTGTAATTTATAACTTCAAGCAAAACATTTCATGGAATAATTAAATATATCTTGATATGACTTAAGTAACTTAGGAAACACAAAGCATAGAAGACTTTAAAATTGTTCATCATTGCTCATTTATTTTCTAAACAATGTCATAACGTAAGTTTCTTTGACTTTTAGAATACTTGCATTGCCTGCCATTACAAACCAAGTCTAATTATAGCTTTTTGGAGAAAAGAATGCTGAAGTCCATTTATCTCTTGGGAAAGGCTTGCAGCAGAGGAATAGGAAATCACTTCTTACTTGAAGTTTTGTTATCAATTCTGATTAACATAGTTTATGTATCATCATCCCTCTTTCTCTTCTTTCCTGCTTTTATTTATACATAACTTTTCTATTTACATAAATGACTTGAGGAAACTTATGAGTAAGACAGGTAACATAATAAAATCCATTACCATTAATCTAGCCCACTGATTCTTAAAGCTTGGTTTTGGTCACTGACCAGCAATATCAGCATCACCGGGGAACTTTTTAGAAAGACAAATTCTTGAGTCTGCATCCAAGGCCTACTAAATCAGCAACCTGTGTTTAAACAAACTCTCCAGTTGATTCTAATTTACACTAAAGGTTGAGGCCCACTTATCATTCTGGAGTCCAAACCAAAGCTAGGAACTAAGAAATAATTGGGAGGGGTGGTAATTAAGAGAAAACTAATCTACAGATTGGAAAAGCTGCAAAATTGAATACACAAAGTAGTAACAAAGATTTAAGTGTATAAGCACCGTAGTCCAACACAGCTGGCTTTGATTCCTGGACGGTCTGCTATTAGTGAACTATCTGACCTTGCTCAATTTATTCAGCCCTTCCTAGTTCAGTTTGCCTATATCTGAAATGGGAAGAATAACATTGCTTTGAGCATTCAATGAGAAAATTTATAAAAAAGAGTTTCGTGCAGTGACTAGCATGAGATATGTATGTATTCATTTTAACTTTGTTGTTCTTAATATAAAATAATTAATATTATAATTTACCTAAAAAGACTCATGTTAACTACTTGAGCTTCCTAGCAGCTACTGTAAAAAGGTAAACAAAACAGGTTATGTAGCTTTGATTAAAGTGATAGTCCCCATCCTTGGATGCACACACGAATTACCTGGGGAGCTTTTAAAAATACAAGTGTTTGATGTATGCATATGCCCATCCTCTCCCCATAATATGCTGAAATAAAAAAAAAATTAAAAAAAAAATACAAGGGCTTGAGCCCTACTGTCAGAAATTCTGATTTAATTGGTCTATAGTGAGGTGCTGGCATCTACATATTTTAAGAAGTCCTCAGGTGAACCTAAAATGCAGACAGGGTTTAGAAGTACTGCATTGAAGCAGTGCTTTTGAAACTGGAATGTGCATAGGAATCACCCAGGGAACTTGTTAAAATGCCAACTCATACTCCTGCAGGGTGAGGTCTGAGATAGTCTAAGAATTTCCCAGGTGACAGGTACTTTGGATAACAAGGAATTCAGGTTCGGGAAATATGTGAGTTTCTAGGGAGAAATGAATCCTTTCCCCCTCATTTAGTTGTAGAAGGAAATAGAACCAGAATGCAGCAAAGCATGTCCTTGTTATACGTAGAGGAGTATCTTCATTGCTGGTAGCTTTAAGCAAAGGAAAACTGTGTTATGTTTTAATTTTTTAATAATTTGTTTTACATTTTTATAGTTGAGATATGAATTTGGGTTCTGGGCAGAATAAAAGCTTTCAATGCCTTTGTTTTCTTTCTCAGGAAATTTAAGAATAGAGTATAATTTCTTATTTTTTGGAGGGGAAGAAGGTCTAATATTAGATCTTGGTGGCATATTTATGTTTTAGAGATAAATATATCCTCATCAGAATTAATTTCAGATGAAGTCCTTTTGTTGAATGTGCTATACCAATTGCCTCATTTATTAAAGGTAAAATTTCAAGTGTTCTGAATAATGCAGTTTATGATATTCAAAATCAAATAATACAACTCTAAAATGCCAATAAAGGAACATAACTTGAAGATTTATGGTACTCTAATCTCAAAGGACTAAGGTGATATCTAATATCTTTAGAGAGAGTGAACTCTGTTTGGAAATGATGTATAAAGAGAGTAGAAGAATATAACCTTTTCAAATGATTCTAGAGTAAGACTTCTTTGTCCTCTTTTATTCTCTCTCTCTCTCTCTCTTTGGAGGATGCGAGTAAGAATAATTCTAGAAAAAGGCAGAGTGGTTATTTTGAGGTTAAATTTAGATGACAATAATTGAACTAAAAAGAAGGATCAAACATTATACTATTTTCTGTTAAACTCCTTAGCAAAACAAACTTCATTCACTGAAACCTGCAAGAATCAACCAAAAAGCTTAAAGAAGACTACTAAAGGTGTTGGTAGCCTATTTAAAACTCGTCATCTATTTTAGAGCACAAAATGAAAATAAACATAAGTACCGCATCATGATTCTTGAGAAAAAATCTGCGTTGCGTATTGGGGTCACGGCACTGAAAATCCTGGCTTGTGAGTTTTTGAAGTTAGAGCACACACATGAAGAAAGCGGTGCGTCAGCATGGAAAACGTAGGATAGCACTCTTCCTTTACGTCCCTGCAGTTGAGAGATTTGCTGGTAAGGAAAGTAAAGAATCTGAGCTTTTAACCACTGCAATATTCTATCCTTTACAGTGAGCCTGTTTTGTTGTGTAGTTGTTTTTTAATGTGAAGGTGGTAGACCCTTATGTTAAACACAATAGCTGGTCAACTCAACCATGTGCATGAGAAAGTAGCAGAATATGGAATAAGGCACAACCTCAATCCGGACCATAATAAAGTAGCTGTTCATCTGTGGTCAGAGAGCGCCATGAAAGACCTTGAGTTACCTTCACTTTATTTTGCAGAAAGCCATCGGACAGCTTTGCATCATCTAGCTCCATCAATCAAGGACCTCAACCGCTGCTCACTGCTGAAAGCTTTCCTGTTTGGCTCTGTTTTTTCACAGACAGCTCAATAACTTGTCTGTGGAGCCGTGATAAATGTGCCATGTGCTTCTAAACTGTCTCTTTAACACTGGACTACATTTCAACTTGTAATGCTTGTGACTAATTGCATGTATCAAAGACTTTTTATTTATTTCTAATGATAATCCAATAGGCTTATCATTTCTACTTCTCACTTCTTTCCTAAAGTGGTTTATTTTAAAGTCTCGCACAGCAGACCGTCAGCTGACTTCTAATGTAGCAACTCTTGCTCAATGGACGAGCTGTCGAGTTAAGAGAGTATAACTGGCAAACCCTAGTATATAACCAGAGCAAGTGCAAACTCCTAATTTTTCTTCTTTCTCTTTTTGTGATCACCACACAGAAGCCATAGGTTTAAACACCAACTTTATGGCTGCCTGCTGTGGCCGTCGGAACGGAAATTTCCTAGTGGCTTTGTCTTCTTGTGTAAGAACAGTAGTCAGGATCACAAAACCTTCTTATTTGGGCACAATTGCTGGTTTCTGCTAAGGAGGCCTAGAATAGAGCTATTATGGTAAATGAATAACTTCTCACTTTGAAAGAAGGTGGCTCTTTCAGATCAGGTTGGAGGTCAATGACAGGGCCAGGAAAGGAAGCTCATATTGCAGCTGCCTGCAAATGAGCTTTGCCTACAGATACTGTATGGAAAAACAAGAGTCTAGTGGTGAGGCTGATCTTCACCTAATCTTTAAAAACATATTTTAAAAAAATGAAAACCTGCGTGTTTTTTCTTAAACTTTCATTGTACTTTTGAAAAAAAAAATCCATGCATTTATCATCATTAAAGATTGTTCATATTGGGAAGGAAGACTCTTCTTTCTAGCCCATGGCTAAAAGAAAAAGGGAATTCCAGGGAAATAGCAAAATCCATGTCTTTCAATCATAAAAAACGTGCTAATCCTCAAGGAGAAAAGCACATTAGCAAGCTATAAGTAAGTAACCATTTAAGGTTGATACTGCTTTTTGGTTATATTTCTATGGACTAAATGCTTAAGCTTGATTCATACATTGATAACTGAAGAGATTACTGCTTGTCTGCGTGCCTGAGATTATTCAGCTCACCAAGAATGTGGATTTTAATGAAAATCATATGCATTTTAAGTATGCAAATGGAGTAAGTTAAGAAACAGAATCTCATTTTTTAAAAGTTCAAAGAAATAAACTTTCAGTAAGAGACTTTTATTCTGAAGCCATTTCTTGCTTCACTAAAAATCCTGTCAAACAAATGGAATCAAAAGGCAGGTGTCATTTACTGCTGTGAGTCAGAAGAAGCCTGCCTCAGTGGTTGTTCGATTGGAAGGAAAAAGTTGCACATAAAATCAAGAAATCATCTACATGAGGTTCTGGAATACATTACAGGGTCCTTTCATATAGCAACCTAGTGAGTGGACTTTAACTTTTTGAAATTTTAAATTAGGAAATCAATTCAACATTGCATTAAACATACTTTAATGGAATGTTGAATTGCTAAATCATCATTTTGAGACATAATCAAACAATCTTGCTGTTCCTTCACTCCACCTCTAAGCCATTTCCCTAAAGGTCAAAGACAGGGGGTAGTATCTATAGAATAATATTTAATGAAGTTTTCATTGTCTAATAAAATTTAATGCATGGTATTTACTTTAGAGCACATTTATCATAATTTGTTTTTGTTTTTAAACATCAGGGCTACCTTGTGCTATACTTCTGATTTTGTTTGGCTTGAGCAGTTGAGGTCTGCTGGATCAATCCCCAAAAACTGCTAGGTGATAGGAAAAGGCAATCCGGAATTAAATATGTCATGAGAAACGTTTTAAATGTGGACAATTAAAGATATACCACTATAGGATAATAGTTTGCCATTAAGATTGGATAAAACATTAAAATTAATATTGGAATCCATAATTTGCATTATAGAATGAACAGTAGATTATAGGGCACATTCACGGTAGAGAAGTGGCGTCAAGACAGTGGACTGGGCCCTTGCTCTGAGCTCTGCCCTGCTTTCCCCATGGTTCCGCCCTTGCCACTGTTTCAACAAAAACGAAGAAGTCATTTCTACCCACTGTTCACTACAATCCAAATGCAACACTGAAGATACTGGAAGCATTCTCTTTCTTCGGGTTCATACGCTAAGGTTGTCTATTTTGTTCAAACCAATCACAGCAAAGGTGATAAACTGCTTCCTTGAATGCTTTCAGTTGACAACATTGTGGCTTGGCTCATTTATTTTCATGACCCACAAAACAGGACGGCAAGGTCTGAAGGAGGAAGAGCACCTGCTCTTTTACTCTTTTTTGGGCTTCAAGCTTTGGCTCTGGCTGGGGACGTTTTTCATTTAGAGGAAGTCCAGGAGACTGGTTTCTCCCGAGTGAGAGTTCCATCAGCTGGTAGCCCCTCCACCAATGATGGGTTGCAAAGTCTCACATGATGTTTGGGCTCAGCAAGAAAGGCTACTGTGATATATTAGTGATCCCTGCCATGGGGCAAGGGGTAGGGGGCCCTGGGGAAAGGTGCAGGGGACTGACACTTGACAACTTGGTAGGCACTAATGTAAGGAATATATTTGGCATGTCTGTAGAAATGTACATTTGTATACGTATAAGGCAGCGTGGTTAGCCACTTTAAATGTTAGTTTCTTTATCTAAAGATTAGTAATAATGATATAAGGAATTAATATATAAAAACATTTTCAAACTGTAATATCTCTATGAAAACATTAGGTGCAATTAAATTATCTCTTGGCTAATGAGAGCCTTGGAGATTATCTAGTAACACGCCCTTCATTTAACTGAGCCTCAGAATGGCTGATGGTCACTTGCCCAAGTTCGCAGGGCTCATCTCTCTTGACCTCAGCCCAGATCTCATTACACAAGAACACAAAAGGTGCCATGTGAGCTGCAGCTTCTCCAGTCCTAGCTTTTGGCAGACACTGCTCGTAAATCAAGGCATTGTTTCTTGCTGCATCTAGATACAACATTAGAATCTTCTGGACGTACAATATCCATCCTTTGGAAAAAAAAACATTTACCAGCAGTCAAATAATGAGATTTAGTGACTGAGTATCAGGATATGGGTTGTAATGATGAAAGCCATCAGCATAAGAAAAAAACATAAGTTGGAGTATTGTTTTTAGAACTAGGGACTCACATCCCTTCCGGGCAGTCAGTGTAATCATTTTGGATGTGGCGCGTGAGACGAAACTCTTAGCCATCTGATGTCTGAGGGACCCTTCAGCTCATGCAAAATAAGTTGACATATAGTGCTCCCTACTTTAGGTATTTTTATTATCATACTAAAAGCAGCAATCAACTCGTTTCCCTAAGATAATCTGAAAGTTTGAGAAAATATAATAAATGCTGAACATAAGACAGCTCCCTCCACTTGGAAAACAGGCACGAACTTCCTAACCTTAGAAAGCTAAGTGTAATGACATTGTAATTGTTCATCTTGCTCTGACTGCTGTGGCACTGCCTCTTGGCGTCTAAGTCCTCTGGAGAGCCTGATATACTAAGAACTAATAAAGTAAATTACCTTTTAAAGTGCAGTTTCTTATTCTGGCCAAGTCAACCTTGGCAACAGTCGTCGTTTAATTGCTGAAGTCAAATTCCTGATGTCAATAAACCTTTTATTTCTCTTTTCTTTTTTGTCTATTCAGAGTGAAACTCCTTTTCGTCGTTGCTCTAATAACCTGAATTCTTTATTCAGGTTATTGTATGTGTGTGTGTAATGTATGTATATGTACGTGTACTGTATGTGTAATATGTATTGTATGACATTAGCGAGGATGTAACCTTTCTATGTGGACTCAGCATGCTTCGTACCAATAATTCACATTTTTTTAAAAGCCAGATTTATGCTATGTTCTGAACCGAGTTAAAGAATACCTGTAATAGCAGTGTGTATTTTTTCTCTTAGAAGACTTGATAAGCCTGCTATTGTGGATTGAATCCATTAAGATATTACATTTTCAATCATCACAGAGGATTCTCTGTGATTTTCCAATGCAATTATATTTATTCTTTGAACTTTTATCAGTCTGGGCAGTTTACTAGGCTGGGTTCACCAGATAATTGCCAGCTTGGTGCCAAGTCAGCCTTCTTCACATGGATGATTTGGGTGATATGGTGACAGTTGATAAGTCAGTTCCATCCATCCATGTACACGAACACTGCTGAATGTCACCCTGCTGATTTCCTGACCCAACTATAGGCAATCCTCTAGAAACACTTACGTGAATGCTGTGAAGTAACAGATTGGGGGAAAAAAGTGATTTCTTTGCAACATAATGGAATCTAAAATGAGGAAGGGAACGTGACTCCCTAGTTCTAAAAACAATACTCCAACTTATGTTTTTTTCTTATGCTAATGATTTTCATCATTATAATCCATACCCTGATACTCAGTTACTAAATCTCATTATCTGACTGCCAGTAAAATGTTTTCTCCAAGGCATAGACATTGTATGTGTCTCATTTATATATTTTCCTGTTCGTTATACCTCAAGGAAACATTTTACATTGGCAAATAGAGCATTATTATTTGTTTTCTTCATAGAGAAATGATGAAATACATTCTCACCCAAATATTTATTTTCAAAGAAAAGGTGTTTACAATTTTTAGTGTATATTTTGATTTTGAAACAGTGTAGTGTAGCTACACAGCATAGAATAATAATATAGAAATATAGATTCAAGCCTCAGTTCATTTTGCTATTTATTTGAAAAAATTGCCTCATTCCTTTTGTCTTTGTTTATTTTGTAAAATGAAAATAATAGCCCCTTTCTTCTGAAGAGGTACTGTAGGACTTTTTAGGTAATGAGTGTAAAACCCTTTGTCTTCTTTGCAAAGTAATACTACATTGAAGGACTGGGAAACATTTTTTTTTAATTATAAACTATTGACCTAGCAAAATAATTAAATGAGTGGTCTGAATGTAAAACAAATAAATCAAACTTCATTTTAATTTAATTGCATTATGGGTGATAGGATGGAAGAGTAGAAGAAGAGTTGAGAAAAACATAAACCATAGGATAGATTTTTATATTGACAGGGATCAGGAAACTACAAAGAATACCACAAATAAGAAATATATTTGTTACAACATGAAGGAGGAAGGATAAGAGCGGGAAAGAGGAAAATGATCCAAAAAGAGAAAACTGATATACAGGTTAAGTATCCCTTGTCCAAAACGTTTGGGACTAGAAGTGTTTCAGAGTTTGGACTTTTTTTTTTTTTTTGGATTTTGGAATATTTTCATATGCAAAATGAGATATCTTGGGGATGGGACCCTAGTCTAAACATGAATTTTATGTATGTTTCATATATACCTTATACACATTGCCTGAAGATAATTTTATAATTTTATATAATATTTTTAATTAATTTTACACATGAAACAAAGTTTGTGTACATTGAACCATTAGAAAGCAAAATTATCACTGTCTCAGCCTCCCCTGTGACCAATCTGTGGTTGTTTGGCATTACTTAACAGGAGAAAATATGATATATCATTAATACAGTGAAAAAATAATGTGTTCAGAGTAACTTGTAGTGTCATGTGGGCACTCAAAAAGTTTCAGAACTTGGAGCCTTTCAGATTTCAGATTTTTGGATTAAGGATCCTCAACCTGTACATCCAAAAAAAAAAAAGAGAGATAAAGTTATAGAATGATTACTCAACTTGTGACATATTGATATATCATGGCTACACATTGCCTTCTACTAAATATCGGAATAAATCAGGATATTATCTTTACTCTGCCTTATTGCCTAGATGAAATTAAGTCAACAGCCAGAGATTCCTCACATCTGCTCTAGACATTTAATGTGGAATTTTTCAACTGGTTTTCAAAAGCTACAAAATGAAACTCTGTTTATCCGTACGCTATTCAGCCATTTTGACCAGATTTGTCGTGCAGTTCTGCCAGATGAAAACAATTTTAATTATTGTCTTTTTAAACTGGTTGTGTTTAGTTTTATTTTTGAATAAGTATATTGGACCATTTTCCTTCCCACCTCCACCCCTCAAAAACTGGCCCATTTGATTTACAACCTCTGATGAGCATCTCAGGAGAAAGACGGACTCCAGGGAAGACAGACTTTATTCAAGGACGCACCTGTTACTGGCAGTCGTACACTGCTGCATGGCCAGGAATGTAAAACTACTTCACGGGTTCAGAGAGAGACCTGTGTACATTCAATGTATTCGGTCTTATGATTACTTGCTTAGATTAGATAAGAGCAAAACTGCCCTTACTCAGGAAAAGGAGGAAAATGTAGTCAAAGGGATTTGGGACAAGTGGAGCCTAAAGTAGCAGGTTTTGTTCTTGTAGGACTTACAGGTGTTCTCTCTCTCTCTCTCTCTTTCTCTCTCTCTCTCTCTCTCTCCTTTGTCTCCTCTCTCTCTCTCCTCTCTTTCTCTCCCGTACCCCCACCCCCTACACATTTCCCATTCCTTCCCAACTCCCTGTATTCTTCTCTCCTCTATGTGTGCATCTTTGTTTCCCAATACTTCTGTCCTTTGTGTCTGTCTCTACCCTGAGGTCCCTACCCTGCTCTACCCTGCTCTACCCTCTCTCTACCCTGCTCTGCCTCCGTCCTCTGTGGAAGGCATACGTGCTTCCCTGAGTGAGTGCACAGTTTGCTTACTCTTCCAGCACTCACTCTTCCTTCCTTGTTGTCCTAAATGGCTTCACAGCACAGAAAGGAGAAAAACTCAGAACCCAGTAATAAAAGATGGCTGGTACCAGCCCTGCTATTCTTTACTTCTCCATCTCAGATGAGATTCCTTAACCTCTCCACGTCAGCGACCTCAACTCCAAAACGAAGACACCAATACCCACTCTGTACCGACTGGTGCGGTGGAGCCAGCCAGCATCAGCTCACGGAGCCAACTGTGGGCGTCTCTTCCCAGCTCCATGTTTAGTGACATCACTTTGGTGGCTTGGAATTGGTTCTAGTGGGAATATTCACACCATAAAAATCGGCAAATGGTACAAATTAGGGTTTTTGTTTGTATGCTTTTTCAGATTTGTATTTTTCTAAGAGCACATTGTTAAACATTTACCAGCACAAAACTGCGTATATTCCATGTGAGTTGTAGTGAGGCTAAAATGAAAAGAAATGTGACACTTTAATGGGAAAAAAAGTGCCCCACAATACCCATAAGATATCATTTAATTCTCCTCACTCCCTATAAACTCACTTCCTTTCTTCTGTATCACAGTGCAGCTGGTGTATGTATATGCAGCAGTGGTATTCCATATTATTAATTAATATGTGACTTCACCATAAATCTAGGTCAAATGCTTTTACTTTGGAAAAGTCGTGACTGTGTGGAAAAGTTCAATATACAAAAAGCAAAATGTTTTCACATAACACAACGATGCTTATGAGGACCCTGCACACCAAAAGTGTTCTATGTGCTTTATTCAGTTAAACCAAGTTGAATAAGCTCGAAGCCAATTGAACAACATCCAGCTTTGGCTGCCATTTTTTCTTTCCATTGTTGAAAGGTATGGGGAATTGTGATGAATATGTGCGGAGGGTTTTTCAAGTCCTCTGTTGTTAAGGTTTTCTTTTCTTTTTCTTTTTTTTTTTAAAGACAGGATCTTGCTCTGTTGCCTGGGCTAGAGTGCAGTGTTGTCATCATGGCTCACTGAAACCTCAAACTCCTGGGCTCAAGCTATCCTCCTGCCTCAGCCTCCAAAGTAGCTGGGGCTACGGGCACGCACCACCATGCCCGACTAATTTTTCTATTTTTCATAGAGATGGGGTCTCTCCATGTTGCTCAGGTTGGTCTCAAACTCCTGCCTCAAGCAATCTTCCCGCCTTGGCCTCCCAAAGTTCTAGAATGACAGATGTGAACTACCATGCCCAGCCTTTTTTTTTTTCCAGTTTATGATAAACAACAGAAAATTGGTTCAAAATATTCTCTACTCATCTGTATTATATTATTGCAAGTGGAGATAATGTTATTTTACTAAATGTCCCTTCTGCAATTCAGAAATTGGCAAGACTTTAATATGAAGAGTGAAGAAAAATATCATGTTCAGTTGAAATCAGTAAGGAGACCTAGCAAGATAAATGTAATTATCTAAACTAGAATTTGACAAGGCTACTTATACTTTTTATTTAAAACAATAACAAGTAAACACAAATTAAATGCACTATACATGTTATTAATCAAAGCTATCAAAATTAGACATATTATAGGGATTTATTAAAAAAATTAAACATTTACCAAGTTGACTTTGTAACAGCTGATTTTTCCTAAAAGCAGTAATGAAAATTATAAGGGTTAAAATTAAAAGCATAGATAGTTTAGTTTAAAGCCATATTTTTGTTTTCATTTTTTGCTGAAAATTTTGAACATTCTGGATTATATCACTGTGTTATGCAAATCAACTTAAACATTTAAGCTAATTACTATGTCATAAATATTCATATAATTTAATGTACATCTAAATATCTGATATATTTGCTGTAAAATGAAGGGCAAGAGTCACATCTTTAAAAGTAGGTTCATTGCTGTGTTCAAAAAATTCTCATAACATCACTTAGCTGATAATATAAGCAAAATACATGTAGTAACAGGAACTTACAGTTTCCACCAGTGCTAAAATAATAAAGGAAATCATAGTTAGAAGAAAAACTTTGACCAATACTTAGATCTCTACTAAACTAAACAGCTAAATTAAAATGTGAGGAAACTGCAAAGGAGTCTCCTTAAAAGCAACAATAGCAATATTTCCATGACACAACATCTTTAGAAACCTATTCTGCCCTGTGCTACATAACACTAAAATGCTGCAGCACCTACAACCTGGCTTGCGGCAGCTCATTAGCTGAGCTGTCTGTGTGTGCGTGTCTGCCATCAGCATCTGCTGAAGGAGGAAACACTCACCCTGCCAGATTTGGGTCATGAGGTCAACAGGTCTCATTTATTATTCAAAATTGCTGTCTGACCTTTTATCTGCTAGGTCAAAGGACGTTGTATTCTAGTTGGTTGAATTTTTTAATGATGAAGCCACTATCTTGCCAGATAATAAAATTACTTCTCCCTTCTACTGGGCATTATGATTTTCTCCTCCCTTATCTAAAAACGAGTATTGTGAATCACTGGCTGCGGAAAGGACTGTGGATAGGATCTCTAAAGAAAGCCATTATTTTTAACTTTTATTTTTTTCATAAGATTTCTAGAGATTTAAATGATATTGACTATTGACAGTGGGTGAAGTTATTTTCTTGGCTATGATTTGAACCTTTCAACCCACATTCGGGATTCCACCACTTCCTGCAGAGCTTGTGTGCTACACAGAAACTCTCCATGCTGATTCCCCTTGAGTGCGGATGGCCATAGGTTTCCAAAGGAAAAGGGTCAAATGGCATTCAATTTTTACTGGTTAATATTTGCTTCAGGAAGAGAAATAAGTGACAGATAAATGTGTAACATGTCTTCCAACTCAGAAGATGTTTGGGAGCATTTTTCTGTTCTTCTGTATTACAGGGGTTTTTAATCAGCCAAGAAAAAGAATTTTATAAGCCACTTCATTATTTTCTGTGTCTCATCTCATAAAACATAATGAAAAGAGAAGCAGTTTAAAACCCATTCCAGTAGCGAATGGATTTGAAAATATTCAGACACCTAGCCCTATACTGTAAAATTAGCTATAAACATATAACAAGCAATATTGCAGAAAATTGAGACTCTTTCAATAGCAGATTGGGTAGCTGTGCAAATAGACAACGTTCCTAAAGAATGATTTTATCCTTTGTAAAACAAAAAGTCAAAGGTCACACTGGTCCTGCCCTTGAAGCAGACACATGAGATGTGGCCATGTGCTTTGTGACACTGCATATGATGAATAACTTTGACAAGCTGGTAAATAAATAGTGGAGAATACGTGGCATTCATGAGCCCAATGAGGCATTCGTATACTATATAGCTAAAGTTACAGCTCTAAACCTGTACATATGGCTCTGTCACCACTATGAAATTACCTGATATTGACTCTATGTCTTTGTGTATTTATATATACTAACACACACACACACGTGCGTGCACACACGTACGCACAGACATGCTCGTGTGCAGAGAGATAGATGTAGAACAATTAATTTTGGGACAGTCTAAAAGTGTCAGGTGACACTTTCGAGGCATTCCAAACAACCACGCTTCTGTCCTTTCTCTGGACGTGCTCAGTAGCAGATGCCGAATGGTTTTGTCAATTTCTCCTCCCTTCCCCACCCCAATCTTGTAGGACGGTTAGACTAAATAGAGACCTACTGTAGACAGGATGAGAATCTTCCTGCCCAGCAGATTGTGTGTGCATATGTGTGTGTATGTTCTAAGTCTTCTTCCATATCTGAATTGTTATCCTATTTTTACACCCTCTTCATTAATGCCTTTCATTGAGTTAGCAGAAGTTTCCACGTCTGGTTCCCTGCTTTTATTGTCTAGACCATCTTATCTTTGAGTCTTAAAGTAATTGTTTTATGTGGTGATTCTGTGATTCATTAATGGTACTCTAATTTTTGCATTTAATTTGTACATAGCATTAGTATTGTGTTTTTGCACAGGGAAGCCAATTTATGGTGATAAATGCCTCCCAGTTTGTTTATGGACATCTAGTAAACCACAGAAAGGGAGATATGACTTTCTCCCTTTACCTATCACCTTGCTCTGGACGCAGTTGCTAAAGGTACTCTGCCCAGAGAAGGTGCTGGAAGGAGGAAGGTGAAGAATGGGTTTGATCAAATTTCCCTTTCAAGTCATATTTTATAGAATACTCAGAATGATCTTTTAAGTATGTTAATATGAACATGCCACTGATTTTTTGTCAGTCACCTCCTCATATTCTGTGCTGCAGTCTCCTTGGCCTTGCTCGAATCCCCAGACCAAGCCAAGCTCCTTCTTGCCTCAGAGCTGTCACAAACCTTGGCACGCGATGCCCATCCAACCTGTGATCTTTGCCGTCACCTACTCTTCACCTAATTTCTGCTCATCTTTCAGTTCTTACTTTAAAGGTCCCTTCTCTAGAGAGGCCAGCTTGACCCCCAGATTCATAAGGTTCATCCCATTATTTAGTCTCATAACATCCTGTGATTTTCTTTCAGATTATTAATTTTCACATACAATTAGTAATCATTTATACATTTTATGTTCATCTACCAATTATATGTCTCCTAGTGATATTCTAAACTTTATAAGTGATGCAGATCATGTGTTTTGTTTGCCACATTTTCCTTAAGACCTATCTTCCAGGACCTGTCACATAGCAGGTGCTCAATTAATTTTTTGAATTAATGGTGCTGTCATTTTCTTTTCCTCTTCATTTATAGCACTTCTAAAATGGAGTCTTGTTTATCTGAGAAGACAGTGCTATGGAGAAAGTCTCTATTTTCCTAACCAGTCCCTACAGAGGAAGCCAGAACAGACATCCTTTTCTCTGCTGGAGCAGGGTGGTGGTTGAATGGGGTTTTCAAGGGGAAGGCAGAGAAAATTGCATGTTTAATTTAGTGCTTACTAAATAAAAGGATGGAGAGATTTCTATACTGTAATCTTAGGCTCACAGGTGCTGATGGACTCCCAGTTAATACCATGACCATCACTGTGCAAACTGGGGTTCAGCTTGTGGCTTGATGCACCACCCAGAAATGGTAAGAGCAAGGGTCTGCAAACCACAGCCCACAGGCCAAACCCAGACTGCTGTCCATTTTTGTAAATAAAGTTTTGTTAGAACACAACCATACCCATCCATTCGTGTACTTTTTGTGATTACTCTCATGGCCCAACTGCAGAGACCGTATGGCTACAAGTCTAAAATATTTACTCTCTGGACCTTTCAGAAAAGGTTTTCCAATACCTGATTAAGACCAATGAGAGGGGGAAGCAAACACAGGGCAGAGATTATGTCTCATCATGTCTGTTTCCTCAGCACTTATCACAGTGCTTGCCACCAGGCAGGGTTCAATAAACCATGATTGCATTCAGTTAAACTTAGAGTTGTCTGGTTTTTATGAACTTCTGATTTGTGGAACTTGTATTACTAAAGAGGATACGAGCAGTTCACCCAGGAAAGTATCTGCATGAATGAAAAGGAAAGCAAATAACCATAGACAGGCAAGATAACTCTGGAAACCCTGAGACCTAGGGTTTAGGCACTTGGATTTGGATATATACTAGAGAGTTGGGCACAAAATAAGGCAAAAGTCTGGGCAGTGGATCACCTTTGATCTACCAAAGCCTAGTTTACCTTAGGTGTAACACTTCACATTTATATTGGTTTAATTCACCATTGATATGCTTCTACTCAAAATTACCTCCCTCTGTCAGTCTATGTTCTTCCTATTCCGAAAAAATTCTCCAAGTCAGCTTGTTTTTGAAGCTAGCTCCTTTTTACAGCCTCGGCATTTATTATGTGTATGAGTAGGGTATGTTACTTAACTACTTTGAGTTTAAATTTCCTCATCAATAAATAAATAAATGGCAAAACATGCAACTACTTGGCAGAATTGTTTAAGAATTAAAGGATATATGTAAAGTACATGTACGTCAGCAACCAAACCTGAAAATCAACTAACCAATTTTTAAACAGAGTCTATAGGCTTCATTCTAGTTCTAGGCAGAAACAAAATATTCTAATATCCCCTAACTGCATGTTACAAAAACAGTCTGTACCAACCCAGCCTGACATGCATAACACGTGATTATAATTACTTGTTCAATATCTCTTGTCTGTTAGACCATAAGATCTGTGAGGGCATCTACCATGCCTTTTATTGTTGTTTCCTCTCCCAGCATCTTGGATAGTACCCGAAGTACTGGATCCCCAAAATGTGTGTATTGTTGAAAGAATAACATGTTATAAGAAACGAAAGTCTCTAAGAATAATTATTGTCCATATTTAACTGCTTCAAATGATTCCTTCCTAGATGTTTATGTTCTTTATACTTGGGGCACAGCCGTTGGTTCTTTCTTCTCTAAATTTCCCCAGTTCTTTCTAGAGCTTCCTACCTCTCATTCCCAACCTCCTCTGTGTTGGTATCAAGAAGATGAACAAAAAAATGTAAGCGCTGTTTGCATAATGTCTGTGCTAATCTCTGTTAACTCTGAATTCTAAACATGTCTTCTCCTGTAACTGCTTAGGACTTCCCAGTCCCTTCTAGCAAATGGCTCTTCCATATTTAAGTGGCCAGAACTGGTTTTTAAAATCTTATAATCACTTATAAACTACCAAACCATACGTAATGTTTTATAGTCAAGTTATAGGGTTTTTTTCCCCCAAAAAAAGCACAGTTCATGACATGGTCAGAAAATCATTAGCATTCACTCCAGATAGTGCCCTCTGCTTTTACTTTTAAACTCATCCCAATTCCTGTTGCCTTTATAAATTAGTAAATGGAGCCTATTAAAGATTAATGCATTGCTTTCTCCTTTTGGCAACTAACTCTCTCTTCTCAAAATTACTTTCTTTGAAGTCAGCTGAAATTCTGTACATGGTCCAGAGGCACAACAGGAATTCCAATGCCAGCATGTCACGGGAACTAACCGTGCTGCATCTTAGAGCACAAGTCCTCCTGTCTGGCCTGCCCTGCTTATTCCATAGAAGAAGGGGTCACTGGCTATTTCTCTCCTATGTAGAAAGTCTTACCTGTGAAAGATACCTTACTATTACAGGTGCATGCAGAAGGAAAACAGGAATATGATTCAATGCTACCATACACTACTTTTTTGAAAGAAAGGAAGATTTCAGTAGAAGATGATCAGAGCATAGGTCTAAATTATTAAAGGGAGTAGTAAACAGAATTGACGACCACCCTAGGATCAATTTTATGCTTGTTATTTTTTATTGGATAAAGTGGCCTCACATACAGTATAGACTTGTATGGCAAACAAATCCAAGTGGTCAATTACAAAGAAGTCATGCAGCTTATCATATCAACCTTTGGAAATCAGTGACATTTTTCTTTTTTTTGTTGCCCAACATCCACTGCTGCCATGAGAGCACCCCAGTTTTCTTTTGTAAATTCCCACAGAAACAATACGTCCATTTGTACTCCCACTTCAGATGCCATAAGCTTGCCTCAAGCACCTACCACCAGATCAATTCCTCTATCATTACCAGGCTATGGTCAACGGGTGGCCAGGTGCCATCAGCTCAACCAAGTAGTCTCTTCTGGCTAAGAACTTAAAACTGAGTGAAGCAAGGGCAGAACAGATGGATGAAATTCACTCAGTCCGGGTGTGTCAACCAAAAGAGGCTAGTGCAGTTCTTTTAGAGGTTCTCTGTCCTTGTCACTCTGTGGTGTACATCCTTTGTGTAAATGGTCAATGATTAGTTCTTAGAACCACTGAAACTGATGAATACAAAGATTATTGATCACCACTGTATAGCCAGCACCATGAACAGGGCCTGTCGTCCAGTAGCATTCATTGTTTATGGAATGAATAATATTATAACAGTAACACTTCGGTTATTCTGCTACATTAAAGCATGAAATATTCATGTAACTCATTTCTAATAGAAGTCATTTCTAGAATTTTTTGATGAAAACACCCACTTGTGTAAACTTTATGTTTAAAAATTTTATATATATACACATATATACTTGTGTAACACGTATATGTACACACACATACATATATACACGCTTTTTTTAGTGTTATCTATTTTCTCATGTGATTGTTATAATTCTTGGGAAACCGAGTGTAGTCTATTGAACACTAAAGCATGAGTTCAGACCTAAGGTCATGCTCTTTCTCCAAAACAGAATCTCCATGACTTAACATCTCTGAACTTGGTTTTTGTTCATTTGTTTGTTTATTTAATGTCATTATGCCATAGCAGTAGATTAAGAGTTAAATAATTCAATTACTTACTCAGAGTTGTTTTTTACAAGAATAAGGTACATCTTGCCATTTTTTCAATCTGATTTTGTGTCTTTTAAGAGTGCTTTAGAGTTTTGTTCATATAGATTTTGGAAATTTCTTAGTTTTTAAAAAATTATTATAAATGGAGGCTTCTTCGTCTTTACATGTTTTAACTGTTTTTTGTTCGTATTTTTGAAGACTATCGATTTATATGCCATGCTACTTCACTAAAACCATTGCTTACAATGGTTTTTCCATTGATCTTTCAGGTTTTCTGGGTATATAATTATATTTTCCAATTAAAAAACACTTTACTTCTTTCTTTTTAGTCACATTGACTCTAATTGTTTTCACTTGGCCTTCATTGCATTGGTGAATACTTCCAACTCGATGCTAAATGGTAGTTGGAAATAGTGGACATCCTTGTTTTGTTTATTTTGTTGGGAAAAGTCACAGGTGTTTCTAAATTGAGTAGGACATTGGCTTTGGAGCTGAGGTATATATATTTTATCATATCAAAGAAATATTTAGCAACCTTACTTTATTAAGTATTTTTACATAAATGAGTGTTGAATTTTGTCAAATGACTTTTCCTTTCCTATTTCTACTATGGTAATTGAACATTTACCCTTTTGATCTCTTGCAATTTTTCCAAACAATTACTTATTTAATCTAGATTTTTAAATTAATTTGCATGAAGTCAAGCATTATAATCTCTTATGACTTTTTAAAATTTTCTCTCTATTAGTAGTTATTCCCCTCTCTCTTTCATCTTTGATTTTGTATATTTGTGAAATTTCCCTTTACTTCTTGATTAAATTTGTTAGTGGTTTGTTGGTTTTATTGATTATTTTGCTAAAAGCACCTTTTGTAGTATTTCTTTCTTGGTTCTTCTGTTTTACTGTTTTCTAAATCATTGTCTTTATTAATTCTTTCCTCTTTTCTTTTTGGTTAACTTGATTGTTCTCTATCTACCTATTTTAGTTGGCTATTTAATTCATTTTCTTTTACTAAATAGATTTTTAATGCTATTAGATGATCTTTCACAACTGGATTAATTGTATTTTATAGGTTTTGTTATGTTTCCATTATTGTAATTTTTTAAAAAGTTCTGCAATTTTGTATTGAATTTCCCCTTTGAGCCAAGAGTTATTTAGTATGTGTTTGAAATTTCCAAGTGAAAAAAATCTTTTTGTTTTTTAATATTCTTATTAATTTATAAATGTACTGCATTGTGATCAGAGAATATTGTCTGTGCTAGTTCTATTTCCAAAATATTGGAGGGGTTACTCTGGAGTTTAAGATGTGACCAATTTTGGGGAATGTTTCATGTGTTCTTAAAAATAAGGCATGTTATTATTGGCATTCAGAGTTTGATTATTAGATCTATCACATTGATTTAGTTGTGTAGGCTGTCTATATGCTCATCAATATTTTGTCTCCACCATCTGTCTTACATGCAGAGACATGTGCTAAAGCTATCTATTGTTAGCTTGCATGTCCTGTAGTCTCTGCTTTATTAAATAACTATGTTATTTAATAATACACATATATTAGTCATTAAAATGCCTTCATTGTGAAGGATAGCCTTTATTTAGTGTCATAAAATGCTCTTCTTTGTGTCTTTACTTAATGTTCTTTGGTTTTCATTCCACCATGTTCAATAATAGTGTGACTGCTGCTTTTTAAAAATTTATTTAAATTCTATCTATCCTTTTTATCTTTAATCTTTCTTAACTCTTTGTTTTTGATATAGCTCTTCTTTTCATACAACACAGTGTTAGATTTTGCTTTGTTAGCCAATCTTATCGTCTTTTCTTGTAATAGCCGTATTTCTATAACCATCATTTAGTCTGAGTCCTACAGGTATATGTATATTGAGTGCTTACCTCCTCTCCTCATCCTGGTGTCTTTTCAATTAGTCTGGTTCTCCAAAGCTCATTTTCTAGTAGACCACTCAGAAAAGGCTTATTCAAATAATATTCCCTAAGTCATTGCATGCTTAGATCAGCTTGCAGCCTTTATAGATAAGGTCAGTTTTTCTGGATAGTAAATCTTAGCTCAAATTTTTCTTTCCTGGAATTTTTTAAGTATGTTATTCCTTCATTTTTCTGAGGTCAAGGGCTGGCATCAGAATCTTATGACAATTTTCCTTCCCTTATGAGTAACTTGAGCCACTTCTTATTCTATTACTATTTTGAAATTTGTTTGAATATATCATATTGCTATTGTCAGCAAGTTCATATTAATTGGTTTTTATGGAGTTTGTGTTGTAAAGGCCAAAAACAAGGCACTACTTAATATCTAAATGTACTTGCTAAGACCTTGCCAATTACCAAGTCTCTGATCTAGTTATTTCAGCTGCCTTTATAGAAGGATCAGAACCATGCAGTAATCTGATCAATTTTTGATCTGCTGTGTGAATAGGGCAGGGGGCACAGCAATAGAAATGTCTGGATCAAAGAAGACATGCTTTAGCTATGGCCAGAGTTCAATATAAAAATAATTTTAACTCATCCCATCTCACCTTTACAACCAAAAACTCTTCATAATAATGCTTCGAAATAAACATTTTTTCAATGAATATAAGCATGCTTTCCCCCTCTCCAAAGTTTAACTTGGTGTTCAGGAAAAATAATTTTTTGATGTTATTATTTGATATGATGTTTTATGGTGCTTTCTACCCAGAAATGAAAACAAAGAATATCAGTAACAAGTAAGCCGTTATTTCTGTGTTAGTTGCATACTCCACCAAATGACCACCCTCCAGTAATGCTTTTTCCTTTGATGGAGCTGAGTTTGATAAGACTTTCAGTTTCAATACCAGTATTTTTTAAAACCTAACGTGTGAATGGAAATCAGTAAAAAGGTCAGTTATCAAGGACCATATATAAGTGATAGTGCAAGATAAGATCTGTTCTTACTTTTAAATATAAGAGACAATAGCTGCTCATTTAAAAGGTTATGCTCTAATTGTATTTATAATCTGAAATTCTATTGCGCACATACAATAATTTAAATATCCAAGCCCAAATGAGCTTTTCTATAGGGGTTATATAAATATTCCTAAAAGATATCAATATGTTATCATTTCCATTCAATTTAATTTCCATTTAATTTATCAGCCAAAAAAAAGCTATTTAGAATAACTTTCCAATGACGTCCTATGTTATCTGGTCAGCATTGTCAGAAACCATTTTTACTTCTTTCCATATTCAGCACTCTTGATAGGAAAAAGAATTACAGGTGACTTTGAGCAGAATTTATTTGGTTATAGGTATCGCTAAATGGATACAAATCCACATGCCTCTCTAAACTGTTAAAACAAAAGGTGGCCACTAACAATAGCTTATATCTTTCTACAATCTTCAAGGAAGATCAGGTTAATAGAACTATTTAAAATATGGATTATGTTAGTAGGTCAGAGAAATTTTAGATATTACTATATTGCTTGTAAAATAAAGTACCTTGACATGAAGACTGGACATCTTGTTGCCATTTACACACATTTCTAGGCAAAGATGGATATAAAAATAGTATTAATATAGGATTTATTTAGACCTTCTACATTTAAGCCATTATATGTTTTAAGCATTTAATTGTGACAACAATTCTTTACATCTGATAGGCACTATCATTATTGCTATTTTGTTGAGGAAGAGACTGAGACACAGAACGATTAAGTAACTTGACCAAGGTCACCCTGTTTGTGGATGAGCCAGGATTTTACTTGAATTGGGCATTTTAATAGCATATAGATAAGTTTCCATAACAATAAGCTACTTGTCTTTCATTGGTGAAAACTGTCCTTTTCAGAAGAATCCCTAAAACTGAACAGTGATCTTAAATGATGTTTGTTGAAGGAAGCACTTACAAGAAACTAGCCAATTAAAAAAGGAAAGCAATATATGTAATTCTTTGAACATCTAATAATCATACTATGTCATTCAGTTAAACCATCACTCTTAGAAATAGAATCCCTGTATTACCAAGTACAATCCTTGCCAAATATCCAGACACAATCATGGGCTTTAAGGATTACAAGACACATAATAAAGGATAATGACCTAAAATTAAGCACACTGATATAGAAAGCTGGGACTGTCATGCTCGGTATTAAGTCAGCAATCTATTAGATTTAATGTGAGATTAAGGAGCTATGTAACCCGCAATTATGCTGTTTTTAATTAAGAAAAAAATGTGATGATGGTGCTCAGTAAAATTCTTCCTTCCATTTACCTCTGTTTAATTGGATCAGGGACTGCTTAAACATCTTTGAGATGGAGCTTATAAGAAGATGATCCCAGCTGTTTTTCAAAGCTTAAGGCAGCAGGCAGACAACACGATCGTGTCAAGGCTCATGCAAAATCCTTAATCCTTCTTTTTTCCATAAACCAGCTACTGCAGCCCTGTTTTTAACCTTGTAAGTACTAAATGTGCTTTGTCACTGCTTTGGTAGATTTGCCACTGAATGTTACTGTTTAATGCCTTTAGCTTCAGTGCCGTTGGAAGATCTCAACTCCCTTGCGCCTTTGGATACTGACCATGTTACTGGTCAGCGGTTCGCCACGACTCCTGAAATGTCAAATAAAGAGTAGCGACTTGTTCGTTCAAACATTCGTCCACCTGCTTATTCATCTGATAAATATCAGAGCTTTTGTGTCTTTCCCTAAGCTCTGTGGGAGACATGGGAGAGCAGCCATAAGGTACCATTCCTTTCTTTAGGTGGTTACAGATGAGCCCCATAATCAAAGTGTCCCAGCCAGCTCTTTGGACCTCACTGCTGAAAGTAAATAAAATAAATAAAGGTTCTCTTTTACTTTCTTCTTCTGTCTACATTTTGCCTAGTCCAGCCATCCAGCATCTTAACCTTTGAACTATCAGCTGTAGCTTTACCGAGGTCCGCAATATCACAGTAAGAGGAAAGGTCGAAGGGTCAAATTAGCTTTCTCTCCAGCTGCACATACTATTTGAGTGGTGACGCACTTTCTTTTCTCTTTCCCTCTGGAGGGCAAGTGGTAAAAGAAAGAGGGGCTGGCTGCCACTCTGATTTGTCCCAGCGATGGTGAGCAGCCTGCAGAAGAGCAGACACGCTTAATGCTCAGCTGCTCGGACCAGCCAAGCAGGCTACCGAGTCCCAGCTCTGCCTCTTGATGTTTTCTGATTGCACCTATCCTCAATCTGGGAACTGTTTCCAGACTCAGATTCATCAAGCGCTGCCGCTTTAAAACCGCGTGCAGGCAGGCATCCTAGGATATGCCATTATAAGCTGCTGCCAGGGGATCTTCCAGGAGATAAATGGAATCCGTGTGAAGTAAATTAGTGTGAACCAGTCAATCCGAGTGTCAGCCTTGAGCCACTTCCATGGATAACTAGCCGGCTGACTGGAGGCCTGGGTCTTGTGACTTAGGTGGGTTGGAAGCTCTGAGATTCTGTTCTACAGGATGAGGCGATGTTGGGGGCTGTTTAGTCTTGGAGGAAGGCCGATTTGATCTGTGTTTTAGATTTGTCAATGAAATAGAATTCTAAAGTATTTTTGTTTACGTCCCAACTCTAGCTGTACCGGGTGCCTCTAAATTGGACAAGTTCTTTACTGTGGGAAACAGGAGAGAAATGCCCTGGAAATAAATAACTGCTTCCTCCTCGGCTGAGCTGCCACTTTGCAGGCTCCAAGGGTGCTGTGCTCGGCTTGACCTTCCTATCTAAGATCTCTAGGGTTTTAAAACAAAATAATGACCGTAATTTGGCAAACTGAGTTTAATCTAAATCTCCTCTCCCTATTTGTTTTTGAGGAATAAATCTGTGTGATCTTTAATTCATGAAGAGAAGGAGGTTCTATGCAAAGGCTGATATCCTGGTTCCCATAGATACCCAGCGTGGAAAACAGAATTTTGGCCATGGGGGCACGGGAATCCCCTCAGTAGCAATAGAACGAGAAGACCTTTTAAAATAACTTAATTGTGTCCCGGAAAGAATTTAGAGACAAAAAAGCATATGAGCCAATAGAGCTGTAAGAATTATTATTTAATATGATTAAATGGTAAGTATAAATGGCTCTATTATGTAAAAATCATGTTTCCATAATTCAGTATTCCTTTAGAGATCATAGTCTGTTCTTACATTAAGATCACAAGAATTCTTTTTATCTAGTAAAATTATGAGAAATCATCTTTATTTCTTTTTTCCTTTATTACATTAATAAAAATTTTTATCACCTCCCTCTCTGTGGAATGAAATATCAATGAGATCGTTGAAAGTAGAATAAAAATGTGTAAAATAGAGTGAGTATAAATTTAGGCCTTATATTTGGGGAAAATTTCTAAAAGCATTTTCTCACCTAGCCCCAGGGAAATATTTTGTCTTTCATAGGAAGAAAAAGAAATCAATCTTAAAGCAGCAACTTGGGCAAAACAAAATTGTTTAAATATTCAACAAAATAAGTTTATTTTCTATTTCTCATCACCTTTCCTAGACCCATGTATCCATAATATAGCTTTTGAGTACTTTATGTGAGAGTACTACCATTATGGGGTCCATGGAGACACATTTTATATATAAGATACATTTCAGTATATAAAGTACATCTGCGGATGTTAGGTAGCATGAATCATAGCAAAGATCAAACCAAATGCTTTAAAAATTGAGTGACCCTTTCCTTGAACTAATGAAACAAAAATGGGATGTCCTGTGAGGACAAAATTTGTTTTATGCCTGTACATTGAGTTCAGAGAAATGGAATCCCTAGGGTAAATTTAACTTTATGATTTATGAGGATACGGAAAAGAGAGTGAAAATCGGGGAATTTTCCCTTCTGTTGTAGGGAGTAGGTGTAATCTTTTGCAATGTGTGACTCCTATTTTATAAAGTTATTTGAAGAATAGGGAAGTGAATTTTTATAAACAATCTCTTGCTTAATATGGCTCCCCGCCCCCGCCTCGCACAATGTCTATGTACACATTCAAGGCAGAGATTCAGAGAAAGCAGACTTTCGTAGCCTTCACTACCCATAAGTAAGCTGTCCCATGAGCATTAGACTCATCATGTTTGTGGAACAAACATACTAGCTATGAATCTCCAACTGTCTGAGACACTCTAAGGATGACGGAAATTGACACATTGGGTCAGGCCTCCGATTTTTCTAGCCCAGTCTTCTGATTTCAGCTTTAGAGGTTCCTTTCTAGAGAGGCAAAATTGTCCTCATACCAACATCAGCCTCAACATTTCAAAATGTGCCTAAAATATCATGTTTCCCTATTAATGTGCCCAGTCGGACATGAAATCCAAAGAATGGTATTATTAATAAAAGTACAACACAGGCCACATAAAGTCCTAAGGAAGACAGAAAAGGAGAGAAAAAATAATGTTAACTGGTAGACTGATGGAGATTTCGTGGAAAGGTGAAATTTGAGCTAAGTCTTCAATAAAGACTAATATTTTGGCAAGCAGAATATTGGAGACTGGAGTGAGAGAGGATGTCACAAACTGGGGATCCGCACAAAGGCACAGATGCAGAAACTAAGTGGCTCATCTAGGGGACAATGAGTGGTCTCATCCAGCCGTGCTGTATGATGGCAGAGTCTGAGATGGGAAGGGTGGGGACAGGGGCAGCATCCAGTGAGAAACCACTGAATGGGAACTGAGCCTGCATTGCGCAAGGCCTCGAAATCCGTGGCTCCAGAATTCCCCATTGCTGACTGAATAGAGATCCACGTGGGTTTTTCTACATGGAAACTATGGGATCAGACCTTGGTTTTAGGGATGTGACTCATCTCAGTTTAAAGAATGACCGGAGGGAGAGACACCTATTATCAGGCTATTAAAGTAGAGGAGTGACTCTGGTAACAGAACACAGTGACAGAGTATAATCATTTTGAGGGGCTGGAGGAAAAGGAGGGAAGCAAATGACAGTCACAGGTAGATATAACTTTTTAGCAATTTTGCAAACATCAGTTGCACTCTTCTTCGGATTTGCTTTAGACATGAGTTTTGATCTTCCTAATTTTGTCTTCAGATAATCTTATATGAATAAACTCTTCTCCCCTTGCTTCCTCCCAGAACTTTGGTTGGCCTCTTAAATTCATTGTATTCTGTATGGGCCACAGTGACTGGAGACACATGCAGTGTTCCAAGTGCAGAGGCCTTGTGGGCTTTCTTGGATCTCTTGTGGTTTATTGTGTTGTTCTTCCCCTTCCTAAAGCACCACCCTTTTGTTGGCTATTTGCCTATTTTATCTGTCACAGTGTCCCTCATTCATAACAGATGATAGGTCAATGCCGTGCTCTTGCTTTGGATCATGTTTTCTTTAAATGCTTCCCGAAACTTAACTATACTGAGATGCGTGCACAACATTGATTCCCAACGATTCTGCCTTATAATTGTTTTCTATAGCTTATGTAATCAGTCTAACATTTTACAACCCAGGAACCCTTAGTGTTCTGGAGATTTTACCATGCATTCTGTCAAACAATTCATAAGAATATATTAAGAGGAGTGTTTTACACTAATCTAGGAAACTGTCTTATCTAGAAATATCTGTTAGTCTATTACCTTTTTTCCTATTTCTTAGATCTCCAATTATGATAACATCTCTTTTGTATTGAATCTAGCTTTCTGTAAGTGTCATTCTAGCTACTATTTCCCTTTATTTGCATGCATGTTTGCTCTTTAAAACTTTGATTTCTTTTTTTTTTTTTTGAGACAGAGTCTCACTCTGTTGCCCGGGTTAGAGTGCCGTGGCGTCAGCCTACCTCACAGCAACCTCAAACTCCTGGGCTCAAGCAATCCTTCTGCCTCAGCCTCCCAAGTAGCTGGGACTACAGGCATGCGCCACCATGCCTGGCTAATTTTTTCTATATAGATTTTTTTAGTTGTCCAAGTAATTTATTTGTATTTTTAGTAGAGACAGGGTCTCGCTCTTGCTCAGGCTGATCTCGAACTCCTGAGCTCAAACGATCAGCCCTCCTCGGCCTCCCGGAGTGCTAGGATTACAGGCGTGAGCCACTGTGCCCGGCCAAAACTTCGTTTTCTTTAGGAGTGTTTCTCTTATCTTTTATTTGTAGATGTCATTGGTTTGTCTAATATCAAAATGAGACTCTCTACTTCCTATCAAGGTCATTTCTATATTTTTGGCAACGATCTCTTAGAGGTATTAGTCCAAACCCTGAATGTTATGCAGTGACACAGATTGAGGATTTGAGAAGACATCTTTCTATTGTTTATCTCCCAACAAAATTAATATTTCTAAATGAATGACTACACTTGGTATGTGTGACCATAAGAGGCAATTGATGCCGATCGACCACCCATGCTTTCCCTGTCTTGAGTGAATGCATGTGTTTGTGTGCAGTGTGAGAAAGTGATGCTTGCTGCTGATGACATTATAATATAGTGATAAAGCACATTATTAGCATCCAAGCATATCTTCCATTCGATTTCAGTACATTCTCAAGTACACTAGCATACCATTTTGATATCAAATAAAAATAAATTGCATTCAAAGTAACCAAGCCTAATGATACAAAATATGGTAACTTAGACATGTTCTTCCATGCATCTTTCTTAATGTTAACAAAGAACTAGAAAATGAAGGCATAGTCTAGATAATTTGATTTTCTTATTTTCCATTTCCTATGTGGGAGATGAAAGAGCTCTGACACTTGACTAACCATCTGAGAAAAACGTTTTCCCCTGAGACAGAGATGGCTATCAGCTGGGAATCTGAGACTGCCTGCCAACCATTCTCCCCACACTGACGGCGTTGTCTTAGGTTTGGCCTCTGGGAAGGTTGTTGCTCTTTCGAATGCCGGTGCTAGTGTCATTTGACAGTTTCTTCTCCCACTGATTCAAGAGGAGAATGTTTTTCAGTACTTTTCCTTATGGATAACTGTAGACATTGCTGCGGTTTAAATTGCCCTGTGCTGTGAATCCTTATCTTAAGTTTATATATAAATCATGTTTATCTCTAGCCTCAAATGCTAGTTCAGTGCTCTTTTGATTGAAGGGTCTCTTTTGTTTTCCTGACCTTCTAAATTTTCAAATAGAAACTGGGAAGTTTACTATAAATTCTTCTTAGAGGTCTCCCTATAGAGACTGTTCTTTAATTTATCAATATGTGGAGATCTATTTGTCTTCTTCTTGGGAATCTATTCCAGCTTTCAACTTAGCATTTTCTTGAACTTCTGAACAGTAAGTAAAATTAATGCATCTCTATATTTACCAGAGGATTTGGTCCTTATGAGAACAGTCAAATGACTTTTACAGAACCTAAATTGCATTAAAAGTGCAAGAGTTAATTTCCAAACATCCTTAGAACTCATTCATCACTTATACTTCCTTTTAAAGATGAACAGGTCCTGTCAGATAAGATATTCCTGAATCTTTTTTTTTTTCTTAATTATTTCTGTGGTATGGAAAGCTGGGATTGAGCTTGCTGATTTGACAAGTTAACTTCTTGCATCTAGAAATTCTCTTCTTTATCAAACTGTAGATAAATGTAAAAATAATAAGAAATATGTTTCCATGACTTCTTTCAACTCTGAATTTACTCAGTAATGTTTAGAGACCAAAGTCGTGGAAATTATTTTGATTTTATGTCCAAAAAAATGCCTGCTCATCTCCTCGCCTCCTCTCTCCTGCTTGCCAAGAAAACAGTACTCTGAAGGAGCATATAAAGAAATCTAGGCAAACCTCCCACCAGGAACTCTGCGGATTAGCCTGGTTGGGAGTGGGGAAATGTGGCCGGAGGAAGGGAGACAGTTGCAGCATTCACTTATTCTCCTTGCCTACTGCCCAGCTTACTCATTTTCTCTTTTTCGTACTCTCTACATCTTATACCCCTCTAGTCTGTTTCAGTCTGAGAGTTTAGATAATTTGATTAGAGTTGGTTTTCATGCCTAGCTTGACTAAGACAAAATGATTTCATGGGCCCCATCGTTATGTATAAAAGGAATAGAACGGGTGTGGGCTCTCCTGATTCTCTGTGGAAGAGATTTGAATTGAGGCAAGCGCAGTTCCGCAGGAACACCAAGGTTCTTAGTAACACTGTCTATTCATGTGACGAACAATCACTGAGGGCTCTTCATGCCTGGGGAAATGAAACCAAGAAGGAACCCTGCCCATCATGGGAAAATACCAGTCTACGTAATCGGGAAAGGGGCTCAGAAGTCCTCATTATCTCCAAGGCTAGTGTAGTGGCCACTGACCCTCTAGGTATCCTGGCCAGTGATACACTGAGTAATTCGTTGGTCTCGGCAGAATACACGAGTCTCAGAGCTGGAGGGTATCAAGGAGGCTGTCTAGTCCAGCTCCCTCATTTTAGAAAGAGAAGAACCTGAGTTTGGAAAAGTGAGATGACATGTTCAAGACTACGCTATTAGGAGCAGAGGTGAGATTGAAAACCAGATCTTCTGGATCCTGTATTTGAACATTTTTATAATACAACACATTTCCTCCCCAGGAATTCATCTCCTTAATGAAATTATTTATATTCTTTTCTCTTTTAATTAATACATATATTTGGACGCTAAACAGTGAGGACTTTTTTTTTCTCTGATATGTCGAAGAAGTACTTTATTAGGTTAGAGTTTATTTAACATTTTCTTAGTGAATATGTAGTTTATCACTTGTTTGAGTTTATCAGTTTTATTAAGTGTATGTGGGCTGGGTACAGTAGCTCACAGCTATAATCCCAGGACTCTGGGAGGCCAAGGTGGGAGGATCACTTGAGGCCAGGAGTTTGAGACCAGACTGGGCAACATAGAGAGACCCTATCTCTTCTTTTTGTCCTTAGTTCTTTCTTTCTCTAAACTATCTTGCTTATGTTGTGATTGTGTGGTTTTAAGGAGGATCATCCCATCTGATCTTAGTGAATTCTTCTCTCTACTCTCTTCAGTTCATATTCTTGCTCCATCTAGGGGATCAGGGTGAGCTTGCTGAGTTGATATCCCAGTGAAGCCAAGTTTCTGTAGTTCTTCAGCATCACATCTGTGTACAGTTTCCTCTGAGAAGGGGTCAGCCATGCCCCCTCCTCCTTGGTGAAGTCCATGGCCACATCCCCAAAGGTTACTGAGTTCTGCAACCCAGAGGGGAGGTTTTCTACCTCTGTGATCCTTTCATGGGCACAAGCAGAGCACATATATCGTACAAATGTGTGGCTGCCATTTGACAAGTCTGCAGGTAAATATGCCCAGACAGCATCCAGGGGAACCGGGATGCTTCTTTTCTTGCTTCTATAGTCCATTCCAGGCAGGGCTCGCGGCTCACGGTCAGCGAGGTAAAGGTTTGAGCCAGGCTGTTGCTCCTGTACTTCATGCTGAGCTAGAGCATGCTTTCTAGGAATTTTATTTTCTGTTCAAAAATAAACCAGACAGTGTCTCCTCCCTTATGTAGACACATGTTGGCATTAACAATAGATTTTGGGGATTTTTGAGTAAATTTGAGCTGTAAATTCTAGCTAGACCTTAAGATTTTCCCCTTAAACTGCAAATGAAATTAATCATTGATTTTTTTTTTTTAATCTTACGGATCCTTGTTAGTAGTTTCACTTCGTCATCTGGTTAGTTCTCTTGAGTACCTGCCTTGTGCCTTGCATTAGGCTAGAGGCATAGCACGTGCTTGCCTATCAGCTTTACCAGAGCAGCCCACTGCTCAGACATCCTAGATAGCAGAGGAATTTCTGTATTTGATAGGAATACAGCAATGATTAAAAATATTCGGTAAGCAATTGGTAGCTCTTTCTCATCCATGTTTGTCTTCCCCATATTAGTTGGGTGGTCTAGCCACACTTCTCACCTGTGGAAGTTAGCTGTAGACAAGTTCTTTTCCCCTTGCCCTAAGCAGTCAATAATTTGATCCTCTGTGTGTGTGAGTGTGTGCATGTGTGATGGTGTATTTAAATAAAATAATAACTTAAATTCTGTGCATCCAGGGAAGGATAAAAAATTAATAGTTACTCTTCACAGCATTTTGGAAAATTTGTTTCCCTAACAGTTGAAAAATAAGTCATCCTTAAAGCAATTCATTTGAGTAAATGCCACCCACCAAATAATATTCCATGCCAGATTACAATTGCAGAAAGATGGCAAAAACATGTAAGTCTAATATTAACTCATCTTGTTAAACTTGTCCACAAAACATGACTTAGTTATAAAGAAGCATTAGATACCTAATTTAATTGGGGACATTTCTATATTTTTCCCCCAGTTTCCAGTCCACATTGATGACAAAGTAAGTTCAAAGTCTGATGCAGGATGTAGCTATTACTATTCAAATATAATCAAGAGGTCCTATCACTTGATTATCTCAATAGATACTTGTAAAGTAGGGCTAATATGTACACAGCTCTTTAGCTAGATATGTTTTCCTGATAAGACATCTGTCCAGAGAGAAGCCACTTTGTAAGCGGAAGGTCTGTTCCAATGATATCCTCTTTGTTTACAAATTTCATGTTATCATTTAAAGTCTTTTCATGAATTGTGCCTCGCCCTGATTTAAAATATATTGCAGTCTCTGTGATCTGCTAGTATTGCATTGCATTAGCATTTTCTTTTTCCTGAATTTGATGTAGTTTTTCTTTATTAATAGTATTGTTTCTTTCTTTCTTTCTTTCTTTCTTTCTTTCTTTCTTTCTTTCTTTCTTTTTTTTTAGTTTATTTCATAGTGACTCCTTAAGATTGGGAAGGAATTCAAATTATCAAACAGGGAAGTAATCAACTCTTGGCTACCATGTTGAGTTAGTAGATTTGAACTCAGATCTCCGACTTCTTTTCCACTGCTTATGCCACAGATTTGAGCTGTCATTTAGTCTTTCCTGACCTCTGCAACCTGTACATTATTTTCATGCCCTTGATTAATATGTGATTCAGATTTTTGTTTGGGTTTTCTCGGGTACTACAGTGGTTTATTCTATTCAGTTGCCCAACATTTCAGACTATTATATCTTTTTATTAATGATTTCCCTATAAATATCTCCATTACCTTCAAAAAGCCTATATGTATGATGAATGGGATCTATTTTTAAATCATTCATAAGTCATTGTATTGAAAATGTTATTTGGAGCTGCAGATTTTATTCACCCTGTAAATGATATGGATTTTTAACAAGGACTCTATTTGTATGTCAGCAGTGATCTAGCTTGGGAGAACCAGCTGCTGTTTGCGGAAGTGGGTGGAGACTTTTTTCCAGGGGCCCTTCTCTTGCTGGGGATGGGGAGATGTTTCTTGGAGTTGTTTGCTGCCTAGGCCTAGGAAACCTTAACAGCTAATATCTTTCAAAAAATGATGAGAAAAGGAAGCAGGGAATTTTTAGAGGATAACTGAAATCAAAATAGAGAACAGAGGAGGTGGAGGAGCATTACCAGTGATGACCCCACCACCACATTTTTAATTTTTAACAATAAATTCTTCTATGGAGTCTTCCTCATATAATCTTTTGGGTTTCTTCTCAAGGTGTTCTTGAACATGGTTTAAAAGCTACTGATTTTGTGTTGTCTTTGGCTGAACCATTCGTTTCTTTAGGATCTAGAAGAATTATACTCATAGTCGAATGCCCCCTAGTCAAAACACATCTGCACAAAATACATGGACTCCTCCCTCTATCCAGCTACCAAAGATATTACAAAGATATTTAGAACATTGGCCTTTTAGCTGTCGATATTTCAAGGTGTGTGATGAGTGAGTAGAGCAGTCTTACATCTTTCAGTGGTAGAACTGTCAAGGAGAGTTTGTCTTTCTTGTCCCTTACCACCCAAATGTGGACTATTTCAGAATCCATTACAGAGGAAATAAACAGCTGATTTTCAGCTAAAGATGAGCCTAGCAATCATTTGCACTATATTGATGTCAAAAGTATCTCTCTGCCAAGCTCTAAAATGCACCTTCAAAAACTACTGAAAATATCCAAGAACTTTAGTGATGAGCTACAAATGGACTTTGGTATTGATAAATAAAAGTCAATATGTATAGTGAAAGGACAACTTACTGTGATAAATGGGCCCACCATCAGTAAAGATCAAATTATTGACTATCTAGGGCAAGGAAAAACCTGTCTATAGCTAACTTCTACAGGTGAGAAGAATTAGCTAACAACAGCAATTCAGAAAAAGTTCAAAGAGACATGTAAGGAGAATTCATTAAAAATATATACCAAAATAGGCAGCAACAATAACAAATACATTTGTGGCACTGGGCTAATGTATTTCTTTGACCATGCCTAGTTTTAGACCTTTTTCTTTTGCTTTGAATTATGTCCCTTTGGAATTCCCACGTTCCCACTCAAGGAGTTCTAATTTAAATTTTACCTCCAGACTGCCCTATTGTAGAAGAATTCTCTGCACTACTAGAAACCATGTCGCTCTTAGAATGCTGTCTCTAATGCTCCTGCTAGTTACTTTTTATCATACTTCAACTAGATCACAAGTTGCATGAGGGCACATTAAAAGTGCCTTCATTTCTTTACCCCTCACAGTCTAACATGGAGCTCTACCCATAATAAGCACTAGATCAATATTGGTTGATTTCATCCTTGTTGAAATGATTCATTAGAGAAGACTTGGTCACTCATCATGTCAGAGTTTAATGATGAAACATCGCAGGAAACACCCAAAAGAGCAATTGCAAGGATTAGCCAATCAAACAAACAAACAAAAAGTAGAATGGCAGTAATTAACCTCTCCGAGCTCTGCTGTTCCCAACTGGCAGAATGTAGGTATTTCTTCTACAGCAGGTTTAATTTGATGCTGTAGGAACTACCCGGTAAAGACAACGGATCTTGTACAATTTCAAATTTGGAAACTAATGTGTAACTAAGCAAAATATCTGAAGAATAGCTTTCTCTACTCCCTTACCACCACACAAGCCCACTCTCCAAAATCAAATTTGAAAACAAAATGGTTGCATAGTACCTACTAGTAGGAGTTTAATGAAGATCATGCAGCTAAAACTGCACCTAACTTTCTTGCTTTCTTGAGAGATTTAGGATGTCAGTTCATCCTGGGACCACTTCATGGCACTAAAAATATTTGCAGGCATGTACTTTTTTGATCAAATACCATGTCCTCTTCCTCTTTGAGGTCCTGATATAGAACAACATTGTCTAAATATTTGGTGATTGATAAATATTTGTTGGAGGAATGAATAAATGAATGAATGGAGGGAAGTTTTAAATTATGAAAGAACGATGTATTGGAAGACAAGTGCAATACATTTGCCCAGATCAATAGAGGTGCTACCTCATTGGCTTTTAGTAATAGATTTAGCTCTATGATTTATTCCCTATTATAAATACCAATGTAAATATTTCAGAAATTAGCAATTAAGATATATAGAGATAAAAATCATTAAAACAGGCCAATATAATAGTATTCTGAAACTTTGATGCATTTAACTATCCCACTTAAACATTTCATAAAAATCTATGGATTCAAAAATAATCTGTAAGTATGACTTAAACTGAAGAAAATTAAATTAAACATAGCTACATCAATAACCACTTAAGCCATACATCCTCTCCTTCCAAGTCACACTGACCCACATCACCACATTGCAAACATGCATCCTTGGACATAAGTGGGCCTAAACAAGAAACTGAGCAGATCCATTGGGACGATAATTGAAAGCACATATCTTCTTGGATGAGGAGGACATCTAGCATGTCCTTTGCTTCGTTCATTTGTTCATTCATTCACAGATCCATTAAGAATACTTTCTATGGCCTAGACACTATTATATATGTGGTACACAGAAATGTATGAATGAACTAGGCATGGTCCCTACTTTCTGTGTTCCAGAAAATTCAAATGTACAAAATGAAAAAATTGTGCTTATTTAAAATAAGAATTTTATACTTTTTCCATATTTTGTTCCCAAACAAAAGGTTTTGGAGAAGTAGTGAATTCTAACTACGGTCATACTTCCACAAAACAAGGAAATTCTAGCTATGTCCTGATGGGGTTAGTGAAACTGTCTGGAGGGAATATTTGAACGAGAATTATACTCCTAGTCTCCTTTAAAGTGTGTCTGTGTGGTCCTCGAGTTATTATCACCAATGCTACGCACACTCCATTAAAATAAGTGGAGGAGCATGACAGGTAGGTGTGAACACTACTAATGCTATCTGGATCTGGGGTGGGACACCTTTGGGTTCCTTATCAAATGTGTGAGATGACACAGTCTCCAGCCTCTGCATTGCTCTCTGTTCTCCTAATGGAGGTATAGACACAATAGCCAGACCAACTCCCCTGTGCCAACAAACATATCTCATGTATAATTTATAAATATATATTTTGTTTATTGCATTTATGGCCTATAAATACGTTGTGTGTGTTATCAAGATCTGAAGACACAATGGTAGTGTTTACTGCAGCAACTTATGATAGATAAAATTCCATTGTATTCAATTGTGTGTGTGCGTATATATATATATATGGCATTTGGCTTAAGTGTGATATAATTTATCTTATTGAAGTCTTATTTTGTTTTTTCACTGAGTTTTTTCATGAAGATAGGGCCCACTTTTTCTGACAAATGATTCCTAGAACAAATGTAATATGGAAATATGTTACTTATGGAGATAATTTAGACCAAGTATTATAACTTGTGGAAAAATGGGGAAACTTGACTGTTTCTCTAACGGAATTAGTGGATATAATGTGCCTGTGGGAAATTTTAGACTTTTCTTCTAGCTTCGGTTTCCAAAATAATATCTCATGATAAGTTGTCTAGAGACCTTCCATTCAAAACACCAGGCCTTCTTATTATCAGTTTCAGTGTATTTATTTGATATTTTTAAATTTACTTTTTATAGGACTAATTTTTAGTGTTTGGTACCATAGTTTTGAATTTAATGAAGAATGAAGACGTGTACATAGTGTCCATTAGCTGTGATTTGTGGGACAAAAGGAACCATTGCCACCAGTATAGAGCTGGTCTTTCTAATTGACTAGCCTGATGTTCCCTCTGTGTCCTGTTGCCGTTAATTGACTATATTGTTTTAGATTTATGCATTAAAAATACGATTTCTACTTCGAAGAGATCACTTTGTTACTTTGTAGCTTTTAAGCTTGATGCCATGAACTTATTTTTCTTCTAAGATAAAGTCACATCTATAGATTTTTCAACTAATTACATGTCTGCCAATAAATACTTAGAGGACACATCTTATTTCAATTTATTATTTGTGTTTACATAGTGTGTCCCTGGAAATATCTGTGGAACTAAAAGGAAATGTTTTAATGGTGCTTGCTACTACTTTTCATCGCTCTCCCTTTCTTCTCTCTCTCTCTCTCTCTCTCTCTCTCTCTCTCCCTCTCTCTCTCTCTCTCTCCCTCTGTTTTTTAATAGCTCCAGTCAGTCCGGTCAACCATGACAGCAACTCAAACTCGGCAAACTTCCAAGATGCTGAGGACATGCCTGACAGATGTGTCTTGGAAGAGTCTGAGAGTCCAGGTGAAAGCCATTTAAAAATAGTCGAGTATAAAATGATAAATTTGACACAGCTTTGGGGTCCTTGGGAGGGGCTGGTGGGGAGAGGACATTGTAATGCTGTTTTCTCTTAGCAGCTGCACTGTCAAATTAATGGTCACCTCCAGGGGTCACAGTGTGGAGCTGTTATCTTTTCCTCTTTCATCAAGAATTCAGTTGGAGGAAGTACAAAGGCTTTATGACTGAGAAGGGAAGCTGACACTATTAGTTCATTATCATCAATTTTAGGCTAAACTGGTTAATAGAAGCAGAGATTGGGAACTAGAGAAATGCCAGCATTTTAAATATTTCAAATAATGGGATCTAACAGGAGCCGAGCAGAAGTGGAGAGATGGAGTGAAAAGAGACGCAAATTGTCATCATTGCAATTCTGTCTACCTTTCCAAAAACAAACAGGATCATAACTGGATGAGAGGATTTTAGCATGACAGTAATGGGTATTGTCAACTGTTCAGAACAAAAGAAAAGAAAATGGTAACCCTTCCTTCCTCATGCAATGAAATGTACTCTATGTCAAAGTTACTTATTTTTATACTTCGTAGAAAAAAAAATAGAAATGTACTAGAAGAATACAGCCAGAAACACTTAAGCGTAGATTTCTGTTTCTGTTTTTGTTTTGTTTTGTTTTGAGGCATGCCTAGTCTTAACAACTAATTAATTAAAAGAAAAAGAAAAAAAAAAACCTTGTAAAAGTTGAATGACATTCATGGATAACTACAAAGCTTTAAGATGAGATGATAAAATATCTTATCATCATGAGTGAAAGAGTTAAATATCTCCCCACACTTAATATTTTTCTTTCCTGTTTTATCTGGCTACTGTGTACCCTCTACTCTCTCACATCTTTGTGTGCTGATCCATGTATCATATTTTTGATTCATCCTCTCTGTGGCCTGTCAGCTTAGTTAAGAGATTTCCAAATCTTGTAGCCTTTGCTGACAAGGGGCAGCTGCAAACAGTCCCCTGATCCTTCCCCGAGGAGAGCTACTGAGATTTAATTTTCAGTGAAAGGTGCAGCCTGCAATCTATGTCAGGTCCCCTGAGTCATCTCAGAACCCCAATAGGCCCAGTGGCGATGGCATTGTATATCGGTCCTCCCCGCTCCTCCAAGATTCCTCAAAACAGGAACTGCTGCTATGAGCCCATCCCCAGCCACACTTCTGCTTTAGCATCCCACGGAGCTGAGAAGTGGCATCTTTAGCAATGACAGAAATTCTTAACGTGCAAATTAACCCCACCCCCTACCATAGTATCTGAAAAAAAGCGTAGACTAGTCTCACTCTGAAAGGGTGAGAGAGTAATGGTCAATGTTAAATTTCCATAATAAAAATTATTCATAAATTACTTTTAATTTTGCCTAATTTTGCTTTTGACTAATTTTGCCTAATTTTGACTAGGTTTTTAAAATGTCTTCATAAACGGTTTTCTATCAATCATCTTGTCAGGCAGTTAGATCCATGAATCAAGTTTTTACCTAAGTACTCATGGCTTTTGATGAGAATAGATCAGCTTTATACCATTTCAAAAGTAGAATATATTTCTATCATCCCTTAAATATGAGTAGAATTGTAGTGAGATCCAAGTATAACATACTCTATCTGGTTGATATAAACAAAAGGATGTATCAAGAAAGAAAGATCACCTAAAAATATAGGCGCTGTTAAAGAATCTTAACTTAAAAAGTGAATACTGTTCTATACATTGGACATCATTATGCTGGTAATAAAGAATGAATTACTCTGGCTTTTTCCTCGGTCCATCCTGCATTTTAAGACATCTTGCCTTATAGGCCTAGAAACCTCTGGAGAGTTCACTACTGGTCTCACTGCCTTCCACTGAGAATTTGTGGCTTGGTTGTCATGGAGACATCGTATTTCTCCAAGAATTGCTCATATTGATCCGTGGCCAGGAGTAAATGGCCAAGCGAGCGTGAGGAATAAAGGGGGCTGGGCAGTCCTATAAAATGACCAGGGCTTGTGGGTTGGAAATAAGCTCATAGCAAACACTTAGGTAAAAAGAAAGAAGCAGTTTTATTTTGTTTCAGGATTCCTTTCTGCACTTTGGGCCATTGTCTTCTTTCACTATGAACTGAAAGAAACTTGTTAGTCACTTGTCATGTCAGATCTTTGGTTCTCGTCCTGACACAGCTGTCAGCCTTCCAGCTCTGCGCAGTTCAGGGACACACAACAAAGAGGCAGTGACATGAATTATTTATTGCTCCTGGTGTGGATAAAATTCTGTGATAAGAAATTAAGACACTTCTGACAGAGGTGCTTGTTTAGTAGGAAAGATTTTGATGAGAGAGTGTATTTCCTTGAAATATGAGCATTCAGTAGGCAAAATTCTTAAAACCAAACATGGAGGAGAATGAGTTGTATATTTCTTATGTGAAATTGGTGGCACGGAGGGATGAACTCGAACTATAAAAATACGACTGTCCACTTTTCGAAGTCCAAAAATTAACTTCAAAGTATCAAATCATTCAAAATGAAATGGCTCCAAAACTGTAAGCATTACTCTGGTAGTTTAGTTACCTCTATTTACCATGTCTGAGTGGTGTTTCTCTGGAAAATATTAACCACATTAGCTCGAAGAAGAAGTAAAACTGGGAATTTTTAAGTGGTGAGATTTGGGAAGATGTCTTCAAATCAACAGTAGAGTAATTGCATTAGTACATTATTTGTTGTATGGAAAGGAGAGCATTTAAATCTGAATGTGCATTCTTAATCATTTTCAGCTGAATATTACCACTCACTTAAAATTTCTTTTTGCATTTTTATGCACATGCAAAATTCCCCAGTTACAAAGTTGAATGTGATCAGTCTTCTAACTTTAATGGATATTGGCCTTATATAGTTTTTTCTATGCGATGCTAAATGACTAATATATTTATTCCATCATTTTAAATGAATAGAACAGTTGTTTCAACAGCATACAGAAAAAATCATTTTCCATCCAAGCACAGCTCAAGAATATCACTTCACATATTGTTCTTTTCAGATAAGCCTTCCTCTTTGCAAATCCTCTGAACATCACTTTACTTTAGCTCTTGTGGTTTCATATTGCTAATACCAACTCATTTTCATGTGCACAATGCAAGAGGGACATCAAAGCACAGAAAAACTAAATTTTGGGGAAAAAAAGTGAAGTTGATATTTTAAATGTTGGTAGAGAGTTTTCAAATATCATTAGTAAAATCAAATTGTTAGAATTTATATAAAAGAGTAAGATTGACTTTGTGAATTATCTTTGAATACAATGGGTTTGAACTCAGTATGCAGATTGTTTATTTTTACATTGACATCACTCCTTCCCAAGCACCGGACTGACTAGGATGACCCATTTGTAAATGGGCTGCAGTTTGCATATAGGTCACGATTTATATGCCTTGTGGAGTGGTTGTTCACCTGGGCTCTGGAGTGCTTTACCTTATTCCTCATGCCATTGTGATCTCTTTGTTAGTTCAAGCTGTATACCCAGGTGAGTACCTGGAGTCCATTAAGGTAGGCAAAGCACCTTTAGACCAGAGCATTCCTGTTACTTTGACCCTGCCAGTGAGCCTGGAGGTCTCGTCTGATAGGGGAAAGTATCTCTCAGCAGTATCTTTTCTTTGGAATAATTCATTAGCAAAGAGTTTTGACTCACAGGTGAATCCCAGATTGAAGTTTCTGGCTCAGACCCTGTGAAGTCTGCTTGCCCCTTCACTGGCATTTATACGTTCCTGAAACCTGTGGGAATAACTTTGATGTCTAGTAATAGAAGCACTGAGACAACATCCTGAACTTGCAGCTCCCTTTTTTGAGATTTTAGGGCCATTAGGCTTTCTTTCTTTGGTTCTTTAAGGCCTGGTTGCTCCTGAATCTGAAAGACATTATCACAAAAACAGTTCAGTTGAGCCTTTTGCGGGTGAACTTCTTGTTAACTCTTTCTTTTGCTATGAGTAAAGCTCAAACCCTATTCTCCAGAATAATAAAAGAAAGGATTTCTTTTCCTTCATCTTTGTGCTCATGATGATAGAAAATATAATGGGACATTCACAATTTTTTTTGAAAGTGTTAATAGGAGACCTTGAGCTTTTATCATCTTATTGGCTTGGAAAATTAAGAATTTTATTTTTTAGCGCACTAGGGACAGTGCTTAAAAGTAGCTTCAGCTGAAAGCAATAGTGACAAGAGAGCACTTAGAAGTCGAACAAAATGCATTTACATAAGTATTTTCATATCATTTCGAAGTAGTTTATAGTCAGTATGCATTCTGCCATTAATAGAACATCTTAGTGGTTTTTCTATAGTGTGTTATGTATGTAGATCTATATACATCATTGTCGATCAATATTACATTTGCATGAATTTGATGACCAAAACTAGATTTCCCACGGAGTTTTCAGGGGATACTGCATTGTGAAAAGCCAAGGTGGATTTTTTTTTCCTTTTACTATTTTGACTCATGAATCACCAGCAAAAATCAGGTAACAGAAAGTAGGACAGATTCAGGACTGGAGTGTTGGAGATGGCTGATGATGATGCATGAAGCAGGAAAAATGTGGAATGTGTGAGCAGCACATCAGTCATAGCCATCCGGAACACACTTCTTACGGTTAGTGCTAAAAAAAGTTCTAGAAGAATTGCAGACAATTTCAGTAGCAAGACATAAGCTTTCTTCTAGTTGTGTTTAACAATATCAACATTTTAAAAAAATTTATGTAAAGGAAAAATTTAAACATCAACATAATAACTGTTAAAAGAGTATAAAATCCTAGGCTAATACACACACACACACACACACACACAAACATTTAGCATACAACATGGATTTAACTAAACCAAAGAATCAGCTTTTTACTTTTGGCCAGAAGGAGTGAGAGTTACTATTCATGGTTATGTCATTAATAGAAATGTGTTTAGAAATAGTTAATTAAGGTGGAATGCTCCAATTAGTTTGATAGTTAAATTGATTTAAATCAAGTAATATTTTTTTAGCCTACAAAGATAATTATCCAAGTAGTCTGAGAAATAAATGCTTTTTTGATTCTATAACTCAAAAAATATTTCAACAAATTGTTATAAGGTTTGACCCTAAACCTATAGTTGTGGGTTTATCTTATGAACAAGTAAGCTGCTTGAAATGTATGGAAATTTACTAATTTCAAACCAAATTCATCTTTTTGAAAACTTTCATCTTCCTTGGCAATTAAAAAACAACAACCTGTTAAAAATGTGTGCAATTAAAATGTATTTACCTGGTTACTAGACAAAAAATTTTTATTATATTAACATATTTTATTTCAGGATAGAAAAGACATGTAGAAATTACAGGCAATACCTGTATTCCTCCCTTTCTTTCTTTCTTTCATTCCCTCCCTCCTTCCTCCCTACTTCTTTTCCTCCTTTCCCCTCTTCCTCCCAGCTACCTTCTCTTTCTATTTTCCTCTTTCTGTATTTCACGATATAACCCAAGAAATTTGTTTCTTTCTAGGTGAGCCAAGACATCATTTATGGCTGGCAAAGGTGTGCCCCTGCAAGGTGTGCTAAGTGGAATCTCACCTGCAACAATTGGATTTGGACAAATTACAAAACCCCAAACTGCCATTTGTTTATTATTATATAAAAGTGATGGTGTTATTGGTCAAATTATCGGACTATAATGGATTTGCTAATTCTTTAGCCAGAGTATATTGAAAGTGTAATACTGATTGAAAATATCCCAATTTACTTAATTTTAAAAAATCATCGTCTAAATAGTTCTATATTCCTGCTTCTTACTTTTAAGTTAATATTTCCAACAAGGAATGCCAGCCCACAGATACGAATTGAATATTGCTTTGAATTTTCTTCCATCTTTTTAGTCCCTGAATTATATAATAAACATTAAAACCAATATAGCATGTGATACTTTTAAATTTAATGTTGTTTCAATATGTTTAATCTAAAACTTTACCAAATTTGATTTGTTAGGTTAGGACATCTTATTTTAGTAGATGCTTTAATTCACATCAATTCCTGCTGCAAATCTCATCTCTACGCATGAAATGTTGTCAACAAGTAACCACTTCCCTTTGTCATCAATTAGCCCCAATAAGTGATACACAGTACAACAGTGACCAACCTTGTTCTGTTTAGTTAATTTGGACTTCTAATGACATTGAGGCTAATGTCTTTGGCTAAAGGTTGATCTTTTTGGCCATTTAGCTGTAAAATAGGGAAGAGGAATCCACTTATAGAATTGCACGATTGATTCTTCTGAAGTATAAACTCTTGTTCTTTTCCCAGAAAGAAGCTTGACTAGCAGGAATTCTGTAACTAAAATTTGCAAAACAATAAGAACAGACATAAAATGCTCATCTATTAAGGCCTTTAGTGATCTGGCTTATTTGCTGTGATTTATATTGTACAGTTCCTTGATTTATAGAAAATTGTCAAAAAAATTGTTAATGTGCATATATTATGAATACAAATATTTCCTAATCCATGAAAAATGGAAATAAAGTATTAATATTAAATATATGATATATAGCTATATCTATCTATCTAATAGGGAAGTTCAAGTCTCAGCAATTCAACAAACATATTTTTGAGCACCAGCCTCAGGTTCTATCCTGAGATGCAATAGGCAGGGGAGAGGGAGATTATTAGAGAATAGAAGTATAAAATTGAAATGGCAGCACTTCTACCCTTAAGGAGCTTATAATTAATGATTGACCTGAATGAATGTACCAGAATATAGACATCAGATGAGTATGGCTCCTTGTAGGTGGTTTAAAGTATGTGTTCCTTGTTTCCTAAAATATAATGCCACTGCTTGAAATTGCTTTTGAGTTGTACTTCAGAAACTGTAACATATTATTAATACAAATAATCTTAGAAAATTATTATCCTTTGAAAACTAATATATGTACTCCTCCATCCCCCTTTGGAAATAGCCAAAAGCCACTCAGAACAAGTGTCAAAATAAAGGAGGTTAGCAAGGCAATAGAATATATTTTCTTGCATGTGGTGTATCGGCTCTTAAGGTCATTACGAGAAGGACTCCCAAAACCATTTCGAATGATGACAATATCAAATAAGTATATATCCTTTCAAAGGGACAATTTTTATAGTTAAAACTTATGTGGATGCTTAAGTTATGATGTGTTTATTAAAAATAGGCTTCATTATCTTTATAGCTATGTCCCATTATTCCATTTTTCAAAGAAGAATAACAATAGGTTTTAACAGTTGCCATACTTAGCATTTTTTCGGGTTTAAAGGAACTAATATGGAATCCCTGATAAATGTTTTATGATGTCACTAGCTATAGGAAATTAGAACTGGCATAGACATGACATTACTATTAATAAATGGGAGTTTTAAGAATTTTGGGCATCACATATTAGAGTCACTAACATTTAAAAATTCATGTTAAGTGACTAATTAAAATTTGCTTTTATCAGTATGAATTCTGGAGGCCAACTCACTAGCAAAATTTTTAATTCCTAAAAATGAGAGTTTTAGAGATAGATGTTTAAATCATGCTGCTCTAATATCCATGTGCAAGTATGTTTATGACACAGATCCACTAGTTGGTTTAAAAATGATTTCTTTACATTGACTTATGTTCAACATGTTTTAGTAATTTCTGTTATGAAGAAGACTTGAAATAGCAAGTTGCCACACAATTAATCGGATGGACCATGTGGTTACCCTAACTACTTGGTACCATAGCTAGAAACTCAAAACTGACTTTCTTTTGATTAGGTGGTTGTTCTTTTACATGTCTAGTCTTAGGTAACCGGTGGAGTGATTTTATTAGCAAACATGTTTGTATTCAGACTCTTCCTGTTATTGTAATAAATAATTCATTTAAAAATTTATCTTTTGTTTCTTTTTTGGTAATTATCTTGGTGATATTCATGAATACACACACACACACACACACACACACACACACACACATACCCCAAAGGAATATCATATTTTCAAATTTGCAAGCATGGATTCGTTTATTTATTGTAGAGTCACAAATTGTCTATATTGTATCTTGCAGAGGAAAGAATCTGGAAATATCTAGCGTTAAGAGCAGAGGCACAGGCTTGCTGTGCTGCTCAAAGCTTCATTTCCTCATCTGTGTCAGAGAGCTTCCTCACAGGGCTCCCCCAAGGGCATTAGAAGAGCAATCTGAACACTGTAAAACCCTTCAAATATAAGGTAAAATGGATAGTATTATAAACACACAATTAGAGTGGTGGCCTCAGGCCTCAAACAATCTGTTACTATTTTAGAAACTAGGTTAAGACTACTTTGAACATGTCAGTATTAGAAAAATGATAGGAAAACAGTTTTTCAAATATTAATAGTCTAGATGGTAGCATTTGGGTTGATTTTTCTTTATTTCCTTATATATTTTCCTCCCGTGTTCTGTATCTTAAAAGTCCTTTTATAATTATTCGAATGAACACTTTAGAAAAGATCCTGGTTCCCTTCAATCTTTAGAGAGCACATTATAATAATTGAGTTTTTAAAAATTAAGTCTCATACCGTGTGTTTAAAATGAAGGCTCAGTTTCCATTAATTCCAATTGATTTTAAAGTCTTATTTTCACAGAATGGACTCATTGGAGTAATTTTTAAAATTTTATATGGCATACATTTTGATTACTCAGTTACTTAAAAGCAGTGTTATAAACTCTTTTATTCTCAACAAAATGTTGTCTTATATGTGAAGTGCCCAAAGTTGTGTTTAATTTCATAAGAAAGTCACTGCTTTGTAAACATTTGCATAATACTTTGTGTTTTTGAAGTATTTCAAAAATTAGCTGTAACCAAAAGAGTTGCAAAGTTAAAACTTTCTTGAATAGGTATCTTTCAGATGAAGTTACATGGCTTCTTGTACAGTGGTCCCCGGATCGCTTTGCACTGTAATTTGGTCAAAAAGGATCCTACAGATGGCATGTAGGAAAGTGTAAACTGGAAATTAAAAGGAAAGTAAAAGCATGTCACTGGAAACCCCCATACATCATGGGGCCCCATGAAAGAAAGCATGTGTCATTTCATCTTATTAGTGGGAGCAGGGACCAAGGTGAGTCCTGCCCTGGCCCAACTCCTTTCATATTCATTCTCACTCTTTTCATATTCATCCCAACCTTCTCGGATCCTATCTTTATCTAAAATTTTGATGTCATGGATTTCTAGCATATCTAATTTGATATTTATAAATATTGCATTAAAATATATTTATCTTGATTACTGAATTTTTTGTCACCCCCTAGTCTTAGACTTAAGACTTGGACCCTGTTTATTAAGTCTAAGATAAATTCACCTTTACCCCAGAAAGCATACAGTGAATAAAAGGACTGTGACAAATTGCATCATTACAAGAAGGATTATAATGTTACAAATGGTAAGACAATTGAAAATGTGTGAAATGGCTTACCCCTAGTGGTGTACCTGGGGGAGTGTTCAGTATATAGGGTTCTTCCTTTGACATTGTTTCTCCAAATGCCTTTTTTTCTTCACACAGAGCATATTTTCCTAACATCAATTTTAGGGATCCTTTTTTGTCTTCAGCAACCTTCTAATAGGAAAAGTAGTGATGACGATTTTAATTCAGGGATACAAGGTTTTCAACACCAAAGATAAGTAGTCCATGATTAGTAAAACTCTGTGCCTAAATCTGCAAAATGCCAAATGCCAACAAAACACTAATATTCATAACACTGTATAATAGCAGTAATTAGTTGGCTCATGCTTACAAAACTCATCATTTATTCACTTAGCAACCATTTTAATTGCAATTGTCTGTCAAGTCATCAAGTGGGTTTTCGATCTTGCATATATATTTTCTAGGGAGAAGGTGTTTTCACACAGCCTCCATAACTGAGCATCGTGGCCTCAGATGATGCCTTCTAAGATAAAAAGAGCTTATGATGTGTTTTTGACATATCACAAGTTTCCTTTAGACTTTTAAAGGAGTTTCTTGTTAATTCTGCAGTGTCAACTATATTTTCTATCCGAAATAACCTCTCTGATCTGTATCCAAATAATTCTGACATCTATGTTATGTCCATTTGCATCAATTTATAGTTACTGTATAATCAACTGAGGAAACATTGTTTCATTTCATTTTCCCTTTTGTATCGTAGAGTCTGCTAAGGAAAAAATAACCTGTAGCACAATGAGATTAAGAACCTTCATCCTTTCCCTGGGATATAGCCATGGGAATCAAGTTGCACTTGGGATTATTTTTATGATAAGGAAGAATTCCTTGGATGAACTTTTATTTCAAATAATCAGTGTATTCTCAACAGTCTAAACAAAACCATTTAGTCCAATGTATGCACGAATTCGAAATAGAAAAATAAGGTGAAAATACTATCATATCATTGGGATAGTCAAGTAAAGAAACAAATTCAGGGATTTCTAATGTATACTTTCAATTTTAGGATCCTTTTTTGTCTTCAACAGCCTTCTAATAGGAAAAGTAGTGATTGGGATTTTAATTCAGGGATACAAGGTTTTAACATCAAAGATAAGTAGTTCATGTTTAGTAAAACTCTGTGTCTAAATCCGCAAAGTGCCAAATGCCAGCAAAACACCAATATGTTTAACATTATGAAATAGCAGTAATTAGTTGGCGCATGCTTCCAAAATCCATCATTTATTCACTTAGCAATCATGTTAATTGCAATTATCTGTAAAGTCATCAACTTTTCATAGAAAGTGCACTGCAGCTGACGCCTGTCTGAAAAGGCGCTGGGTTTTGTTTTCAATCTTCATGTCATGTAGGTGGCAGCAACACTCAAGGCTAGAGATTCTCTTTCATATTTTCTTAGCTCTAGTGCAAAACACATTCTTACTAAAAAATCCTTGTGGAAGAGAAAAGATTTAAAGTGTAGAGACAGATTTTTCTATGTCCTCACCTATTTCTAAAGCACTATTTTAAGGTTGTGCTTAAAACGGTTCCCATAACGTGAAAACATTCATCATTTCCCTTAATACAGAAGTCATAGTCTGCTCCCACGTGTTAGTAGTAGCTGGTTTCTGTTTCTTTACTTACTAGAGCTTACTTGTTCACCTTCTCTCAGGCTAACTCCTTTCTTTGAAGGAAAAAAAAAAGCTGCTTTAGTTCACTAACGCCTTTTTGTGGGAAATAGTACAGACTGTTCCTTTTTTCTTTGTAAACATCTAAGAATCAGGGGATTGAGCACATGTGGAGAGATTTCCCTCAGTCTTCAAGATTAAGCCATGTTCTCTGATTGTCCTAACTAAAGGTGACTGCATTCAACTTAGTTCTTTCTGGGTGCAAAGCACATGAAGACTGCATTCAAGCAGGGTTCTCCCGAACACAGGATATGCGGACTAAAGCTGAGGGCGTTGTCATTGTGCGGATATGGGTCACTGCCTTGAGAAAGCTATTTACTCTTATACTCAGGTTAAAATGAAACCAGGATGCCCACCTTTACCGAAATAAGTTCGCTCTTCCTTAGCATGGAAACTGATGAGCAGTAGGCTTTTCTCCAATTCCTGGCGTTTTGCTAGAACTATTACATGTTATAGCCAACATAGGCAGCCTTTCTGAAAACATCATCAGAGTGTTCTTGTTACATAGGGTCAATCCAACGTTTCTGAAACACTAAGAAAACGTACACAATTCCAGACCCTGGTGACAAACACAGATAGCAATGAAATATCCAGACTCTGAAGAGCCCATTGAATGGCTTTGGGAAGTTGAGAAGAAGGTTTTATATCTACTATCTTTCAATATAGTTTATATCTCTCCTCACTCCTTTTGTCTTCCCACATACACGATCTCCCTGCCCACATCTAGCTAGCTTAATGCAAATATTTTGAGAAATAGACTCATGGGCTGTAGCAGGCACTGAATGCGGAGTCAGAGTACTGACATCATGTCCCAGTTTCTTTCACTGTCATACTAGCTGTTTGCTGTTAGAAAAGTAGTTTCATATAATATTCGGAACCTAAATTTCCTCATCTATACACTGGAACTAATAACTCCAATTTCTCAAGCACCATATGCATGTATTATTATTATTATTAAATGTAGTATTACAAGTTCTGAAATATGTACCAAAAATGCCTGGTTCGAATCTTAATTATGGCCAACCGTAATGGCCCTGCAGTGATTGAGCAAGCCATTCACTCAGACTGGAGAGAGCAGTGTGGCACAAACAAGCTGAATAGGTTATTTTAATAAAAGTTTCTTCTTTTAAAATGTTTCATGTTAACTGATTAGTCCAAAAATCAAGGGCTGTTTTCAAAGCTTTTAATAATTTATTTAAAGATGAAGGATTTCCTCAGCACAGAGGGCAATAATAACTAGCAAATAGTTTTTCTTCTGAGTCCTGAAAGATAATCTTCTGGGGATGTTTTATGTCAGAATAGGACAGGCCATCGTCCAGCTAAGGTTGTACAAAACGACAAGCAGCCTTCCTCTTGACATCTGTCAGAATGCATATAATCAAAAGACATGAAAAAGAATGTTTCTGTAGCTCTATATGATGAGGGTGATGAAAGAGACCAAACCAAAACACATAAATACTTCTAAGGAGATATCCCAAAATTAGAAAGTCAATGAGTTACTGAAAGATTTCATGTAAAGCAAAAGAGTGTGTATCAAATTCTACCTTCACGCTGAGGATGGTCTGTATTCAAATTGTTTTTGCATGAGACAAAAATCTGAAAATGGATGAACTCAGCAAAAAACATGAGTCAAAGAAGAGTTAAAGTGGAGACCTGACTCTGCTGTCGGGAACATCAAACACCCCCAGAAAGTGCCTGGAGAGGGAAGATCGTCCCTATTTCTACATTAATGAATCTTGGTGAAATGTCTCATCAGAACTCTGCCTCTGCTTCTGTCCTCTTCTTTCCCCCTCCCTTTAAGTGAAAATAAAAGTATCGGTTAGGAATAACAATAATAAAGTGACTATGGGGATTTTCAATTAAAATGGTAAATTAAAGACACACATTCATCTCCATGCTTTCCTGAAGCCTCATTGAAATAATAGGGCAAAAGACAGAAGCCCAGAAGAAAAATAAAGAATAGGAAAAGGAATAACAACAGCAAAATTCTAAACACCAGAAAGGTAAGTGCCATAGAGGACAATGCCAAGAAATGAGCTGGTTGGTGTTGCAGAATTCCATAAAGGCTCAGAAGCCATGGTTGACTGCGACCCTTGAAAGTCGGTGGAGGTGTGGCTGAAACAGGAAAATTGAAAGAAACACTTATTAATAATTTATTTGATCCCCACTCCATTTGCAGTGCAAGCAATTGCCCTCTCTGGACAGGTTGAACAGGAGGAATTCTGGACTTTGCGACATGACCTAGCAGAGGGCAGGAGCATCATTGGGAAGGAGGAAAGATGGGTGGAAATCTGCATACCGATGGCCATGCCCCTACCTCAGCTTCCTCTGCTTTGCTCCCAAACCGCTGATAACTGTTCTTATTAAGCCTGGTGAAGAGATAGATGATTTTTGTCTGATAAACCAACCATCCTGAGGCCAAAAAGCACATGAAAAGATGCTCCACATCACAAATCATCGGGGAAATGCAAATCAAAACCACAATGAGATACCATAGCACACACATTAGGATAGCTACTATCAAACAAATGGAAAATAACAAGTGTTGATGAGGATGTGGAAATTGGAACCATTGTGTTACTGGTTGGTGGGAATGTAAAATGGTGCAATGTAACTGCTATGGAAAATAGTGTAGAGGTTCCTCAAAAAACGCAAAATAGAATTACCATATGATTCAGCAATTCCATTTCTGGGTATAAATCCAAAAGAATTGAAAGCAAGATCTCAAATAGATGTTCATATGTTGATGTTCATAGCAGCATTATTCATAATAGCCAAAAGGAGGAAACAACCCCAGAGCCCATTGGTGGATGAATAGATAAACAAAATATGGTATGTACATACAATGGAATATTATTCAGCCTTAATGAGGAAGGAAATTCTGACACTTGCTACGATATGGATAAATTTTGAGGACATTATGCTAAGTGAAATAAGCCAGTTACAAAAAGACAAATACTATACGATTCCACTTGGATGAGGACCCTAGAGTAGTCAAACTTACAAAGACGTAACGTAGAACGGAGGTGGCCAGGGGCAGCAAGAAGGGAAGAATGGAGAGTCATTATTTAATGGCTATTGAGTTTCAGTTTTGCTGGATGACGGAAGACATTAAGAAAGGTAAAAATATAGCATTCATTTATTCAGTTCAACAATTTTTCTTTCTAGTTTCTATTTCATGCCAGGCACTGTTCTAGCCACTGAGAATACAACAATAAACAAAACAAACACATTCAATGGCTAGCAATGTTTTCTCCAAAAAAATAGTTTAAAAGATACAATTGATGTTATCTCAGAAAGTAGAAAAATTAGGAGAGATAGTAAGAAAATTTGAAGATTACTTCAATTAAAAGAGGGCAAATGTTAAAAATAATATTAACGAGAGCTCCTAAACAGAATGAAAAGAGGGAAAAAAATTATGTAAAATAAGATCAAGCAAACTTTCCCAAAATGAAGAAACCAAATTCCAGATTGAAAGAACTCATTGTGTGCTCAAAAAAATTAATAGAAAAGACCTATATCAAGGCTCACTCTAGTAAAGGTTCAGAATATCAGAGACAAAGAATGTTCTTAACTTTAGAAAAGGGAAGAAAACTTTTACCTAATATGAGTGATAAGGAATCAGAATGACATTAGACTTCTTAATTACAATTCTGGGAGCTAGAAGAAAAATAGGGTAATGACTTAAACATCCTGATAAAAATATTTCCATCCAATCTCTTTCTTCCATGCCCTTTCTCATGAAACAACTGAAGGATAAACCAAATAAAGCAGAATACACAACATAAGAAAGAAGAAAATTTTTCAGAAGACAGTGAAGGTAGATTGCATGTCTACTGCTAAGCACGGATCTAGAAAGCAACTGGTCCTGATTGTAGCAGAAAGTAGAGGATTCCAATAGGGATGCCTTTGGAACAAAAAACTGATAGATTTCTCACTAAGTCTGACTGTACTGAGAGTGATTTTAGAGTTCCGTCAATGGGCTTGGTGATGAATTAGTGACAGATATTATCTATGACAGAAAACTAAACAAATGAAAAAGAGACCGAAGACATGTACTCATAGTGTATTACATGGTCCAACCGTAATAACAGCAGTAATAATTATTACCAAGTAATTATTACTGTAAAAAATATAATAAAATTATCAAGAAGATGAGGAAATTGTATAAAGGGAATGGAAAATGAGGAAAAGGAAAGTTAAATTCTCATTCTCTATAAGTCAATAATATATATAAAAAATCAAGCAATTTCAGCATATACATGCTAGTTAGAAAAATGGAGATAAAACAGGGCAAGAAACAAAGAACCATTGAGAAAGTCAATTAATCTGAAATAGTGGGTAAATTCCCACTTTACAAATTTCATTACAGCAAATGCTGGTATATTGAATTTATTTACAAAGAATTACCTGAAATGTTTTGGTGTTTCACCTCTACTTGCCCTGTATATGATCCCGTCTTTGCGTTTCTCTGGCTATCTAGGACCATAGCAAGAAACTTCCCAGGTCTGTGGTTCCTCTGAACCCCACAAGGATGTCACCCGTTTGATGCTGTTGCTACCCCAGTTGGCCAGTCTGTGGAATAATCTTATAGGCGTAGCTTCCGGGCAGGGGAATTTCCTACACATCTGGCCACGGGGGTTAATGATCCTTCTTTATAGCATGATTAATGAGTGTTGTGTGTGATTAATGAGTATGAGACGGTGGAACTTTAAACAGCTGAATATGATATTGAGTATCTGGCTATTTATTAGGTCTTTTTTGGATAACAGCTAAGAGTATTGATCAAAAATATTCTATGCCTGCATAGCTGTCCGGGGGGGCTAAGAGGACACCTACTTCTGTGTTTCTCAAATAATTATACCAAAGTGTTCTCAGGATAAAAGCAAAGTAGTACACAAAAGTAGCCCCAAACTAACACACTGAAAATGTGAAATTTCTCTGTCATCTTATAGTTTATCTTTAAAAATTCATTTAAATTTTGCGTGCATAATGAGTTTGTATTTGTTAAGTATATAACATTCTATAGCTAATATTTACTGAACATCTTCTGGGTGTGCCGTACCTAGTACGTTACATAGAGTTTCTTAGTTAACCTTCACAGCCATTTTATAAGGTAGATTCTATTCTCATGATATAGATAAGGAAACAGAAACACAGACAGGGTAAGTAATTTGCCAAAGACCACATAGCTAGTTAGCAGTGAAAAGGGATTTAAATATTACCGGGTAGTTTCTAAGCACGCAGGCTTTGCAGTCAGACTCTTAGGAAACATTCGGAGTCTTTTATAACTGCCTCTCTTATCCGCAGTTCCCAGTTTTTCATTAGGGGTATAGGAACTGCAATTTGAAAAGCATAAATCTGTTTCATCTACTCTCATTCATTATGGCAGAAACTAGTAGAATCAACAGCAAGAATATCACCACTCTTAACAAATACTGATCAACAAATTATTGATCTGACCAAAAAGAAACTACAGGTATTGTCATGCTCTCGGCATTAATACTGTCAATATCGTCATGTCAATTACCGGGAAACCCTTAGTGGAGGGTCACTTTGGAAACAGTGCTGGATCTAGGTCTTCTTTTGGTCTGTTGATGATACTTTACCAGCTAGGCTTCCAAAGCACAGGTAGATGACACTTACCATGTGTCCATCCCTCCGCTAGCTCTGTATGTAATATTTGATTTATTCCCAAACACAACTCTTTGAGGCAAGTAATATATTTATCCCCATTTTACAGATGAAAAAAGTGGAGCACATGAGAGGAAAAGCGATTTGCTGAAGGTCACCCAGCTAATGAGTCATAAGATCGGGAGTCTTGCAAGCCCAGTTGAACTCAGGAAACTGTGCTTTTCCCACGATATTATATGGCTGACCACCTGGACCTTCTGTCCTCATATTTGACAATGCAGTAGCCAGATTTAATGATCATTTTCAAGCCTTCATGTTTTAGATGTCCTTGGTGGTCCATGCTTTCCCATCTTTTCCCATGATATTGAACTTGTTATTCACATCTTTACGTTGACTGCTAACCTACCCTGGGGTATGATATGGGGTATGGGCAAGCCTGGTAAAAGTGCCATAGTTTCTTGGATTCCTCAAAGTTGTGTGCTCCCAGAGTGCTCCTGTGCATAGAAGGGCTTTTAACCAGGCAAGTGGCCTTTTGAGTTGAAAAGCAAACTGAAATGGATTATCCAGCCAGAATATCAAGGTTCTTTTGTGCATTACTTGAAAGTCCTTCTGTGGTGTTTCTTGATCAGAAAAACAATTTAAGGATGATTTGAGCTCTTTCAACAAAATTATTAGCTCACTTGTCTAAGACAGGGGTTTCTTGACCTCAGCACTGTTGGCATCTTTGGCTGAATAATTCTTTGCTTGGCGGGGCCGTCCTGAGTCACAAGATATTCAGAGCATCCCTGGCCCTCCACCACTAGATGCCAGTAACAGTTCCCCTGCAGTTAGGACAACCAAAATGTCTCCACACATTGCCAAATGTCCCCTGGGCGGACAAAGTGTTGAGAAACATTGAGCTAAGGTAAAATTCCTCCAACATAAATTTGCAAGCAAGAGTTCATAAAGCGTTACATAGAGTTTTATTTATTTCAGAATAACACCCTGTAGCCCGACTTCAACATAAAGCTTATTCAGGCTACATTTAGATTCAGTGAAAAACAAAAAAAATGTACAGTAATCACTACATTTTTTCCTCTTTTTTATTAAATGCTTACTACTTTCTTTAACTCATAATCTGATGCCTCCAAAACACAGGGCCCTCATGCACATCTTCGTGTCACCCTGCAAACCCACATACTCACCTGTATAACTCTCATCTCCTCCTGAGCATCCCGCAGGAACTGCAACCCTGTGTCCCACGCCGAACTCATTCTCTGCCTCAACAAATCTCTTCTTTCCTCACTCCCAGCGTGAAATTGTTAGACAAATATTTTTTATTTGATTTCCTAAATGGTTCCCAAATCTGCCTTCGTGGCATGCCCGTGATCGCTTGCTCAGCTCAGTCTCATTTCCCATCCAGTTTCCACGGGAGCCTCCTGACCACCTCCGGTAATCCTCCCCTCTGCTGCTCAGACTCGCTCCCTAAAACACAAAGCCACTACTCCACTCCCTTGAATGCAGTCCAGGCCCCCTTAGCAGGCCTTGTGGAGCCCTTCATAAAGTATCCCTGCTTTCGATCATATTATAATAATAAACTAGTGAGGATTATATTTGCTGCAAGAATAAGAGCACTATAAAAATTTGGTGTCGAAATTAAGTACATAAAACATTAAAACTTTATATGTCTCATTATATTCAAGTAATGGTTTGAGCATATGGACTTGAACATGTAAACTCCTGTGGTTTAGGTGCTTTTTAAATTAGGAAAGATGGAAAGTCTCAGTACACATTCCCAGATACGCCAACAACTCAACCCTATTTTCTCCATTAGTGAATTTAATTTCTGTCTTAGATTTCCCTCCTCATTTGTCAAAGTAGAAAAACTTAATCTCAAGTGGTTCTAGCTTCTCACTGTCCCCTTCTGTCGCATCTAAGTTCTGAGGGCTAAGGTATGTTACCATATAGTTTTTAGTGCAAACTCGGGCACGTTCTGAAGTGAGAGGGATTGCTGTTTAACAATTAGGCATGAGGCAACTGGCATAAATCAGGACTATCCCCCCAAAAGAGAGACATATGTCAATCCAGTAGTATAAGGGTGACTGAGGATATTTAGTCATCAATCTGCCTGTTCTAGATGGACCAATAATATTATGTACATATACAATAGTGTTTGGAGGGGGGAATATGTTCTGTCTCATTCTTATCTGGTCTTTGGAGATCAGTCCATATATGTCTCAGGGGCTCCTCCCTCACCTCCAGCAATAGGCATCTCTCGTCTGGCTTGCTGTTCAGCCCCTCCAAGCCCCATGGAAGTGGACAGAAAAAATTTGAATCTGCTGCTCTTTACTGAGGTGGAACACGGCATCTCAGGAATCTCTGTGGAACCGTTTTTGTGTCGTACTAGATGCAGGAACATTCTGTGGGGCTTGCAATCCTCTTAAACTCTCCCCAAAATTCCAAACAGAGTTTGCCACTGCATTTGTATTCTGAACTCTCTTCCTGGTTTCTATTCCACACCCCACACTCCACACCTAACTAGGAAATAGACTATGGTTGAGACATAGGATTGCTGTTTAGGAATCTACTTACATCTAATTTATTTGTCTTCTTCTCTTTACCTTTCCCATGTAAACTTCACCTCTTCTGCAGTAAGGTAGCCTGCCTTTTCTTTTTTCTCAGATGTGTTATTTGTGACATAAACATTACACCCAAGTATTATAGGTTTTAAAATGAAAAAAGTCTTACAGAAACTCAAAGGTGTTGTCTTTGCTTGTATATCTTGTTCTCTCAAAACAATGAATGCTGTGACACTAAGGAAGGGAATTAAAAGGTATAAGAAACTACAGAGAGTAATACAAGTCAAATCCTTGGTAAGCAATAACAGCGTATTAAATTTTTTCATCTACTGTATGCAATATATTCTAGAGTAGAATGAGTACTTGAGTAGCAATGGTTAATTTTATAAGCCAACTTGGCTAGGCTATGATGCCCAGTCAAAAACCAGTCTAGAGGTTGCTGTGAAGGTATTTTTAGATGTGATTAACATTTAAATCAGTAGACTTTGGGTAAAATTGATTACCCTCCCTAATGTGTATAAGCCTCATCCAATCATTTAAAGGCCTTGAGAGCAAAGGTGGAGGTTTCTCAAAGAAGAAGGAATTCTCCCCAAGATTGTGATATAAAAAGGGGCTAGATTCTTCCCTACTATAAAAGCACGTGATGTGAATTTCATGACATCAATAAGGCAGGGAAATTATTTACCTTACTAATAGTTTAAAAAACAGAAACCAAGTGATTGCTCCTATTATAGATGACAGAAAGGCACTTAATAAAATACAACATCCATTTCCAATGCAAAATTAAAAACTATAATGAAAAATAATAATAAACTAAACATTTTCTAATTAGAAAGAAGGATAATTTCTCAATATGATAAATAAAACTTAGAAAATATGGCAAATTTCATCTTAACCTTAGACACTTAAGGCATTCCATTGAAATCAGAAACAAATATACAGTAGTCAGCTGTCAGCACTGTGCCTCAAAATGATTGTGGCAGTCTTACAAATTCAAAAAGACAAAATAATAAAGGAATGTAAATATTGAAAAGGAAGAACAAATTAACAAAATTTACAAGTTATTGAAATTCCAAGAGGATCAACTAAAATGAAAGTGTGGTAAGATAAACATACAAAACAATAGCTTTCCTGTACACTGAGAATAGCCAATCAGAAAATGAAAAAACAGAAAAGACTCCATTTATGATCTGACAGCATTTAAAAACAAAATAGGATAAATAAAACTTAATACACATTTATAAGCTATTTGAAAAAAACTTATAAAACTTTACTGAATGATACAAAAGATAAATAAAAAAATGATGAGAAATGTCATGTTACTGGATGAGAAGAATCAAAATTATAAAGATATTAATTATCATTAATATATTTCTAATTAATGAAATTCCAATTAAAAGTTTTCAGTATGTGTAAATCTATTTGTAATTTGATAATTTTAGAAAACAAAACGTAGGTATCTAAAATTAACTCAAGAAGAAACAGAGTACTTGTGAAAACAACTAATCATAGAAGAATTTTTAAAAATTGTCCAAAAAGTAGTCCCTCCCCACAAAACAGCAAGTTGAATGGTTTTATTAGAGAATTCTACCACATCTTCCAGAAGCAGATAAATTGCATACTATTTAAATACAAAAATAAAAGCTTCCCAATTAATTGTATAGGTCTTCAATAATGTTTCTGGAACCTAACAATGACAGCACATGCACATACAATGCATACGAACTACTTCAAACTCAATTATTTATATTGAGGCAAAAATTCTAAATGAAACATTAATTGAGCTTATATTTATTAAGTGTTTAGAACTATGCAAACATTCTAAAGAAAAAAGAAAACAGTGCTTGGAATACAGTAAATGCTATATAGGAACTCGTGAAATGTAAATAAATGACTAAATAAGTAAATGTATAAATGTAAATTAAGTCCAGCAGAAATGCAAGTATTATTTCACATTCAAAATATATCCACAAAATTAATCACGTCAATAAGTTAATGGAGAAAAATTGTATGATTATCAAGGCAGATGTTATGTATAACACCCAACATCTTAACTTAAAAGTATAAATTATACTTTTAAAAGTATAAATACTTTTAAGTATTTGATAAAATAGGTTTGCAAATAATAAACATTTGTTTGGCAATATTAAAACACTCATAAATAACTCCTGGGTCAAAGAAAAAATAAGAACTGCAATGTAGCGTATTTAGAAAGTAATAATAAGAATACTACATACAAAAACTTGCAAAATGCAGTCAAAGCTGAACTGAGTGTTAAGTTGATAGCATGAAGTAATTTTTTAAATAAATATGGTGAATAAAGCAGTTATTCAATTCAAGTAGTTAAAAAATAAAGAAATATTAAAATAAGAAAAAGGTATTAAAAATAATAAACATTAAAATAAATCAGCCAATAAAAGATAAAGAGTTATTGAGATGAGTCATTTGCTATTTAAGTTTTTTTTTTTTTTTTTTTTTGAGACAGAGTCTCACTCTTTTGCCCAGGCTAGAGTGAGTGCCGTGGCGTCAGCCTAGCTCACAGCAACCTCAAACTCCTGGGCTCAAGTGATCCTCCTGCCTCAGCCTCCTGAGTAGCTGGGACTACAGGCAAGTGCCACCATGCCCGGCTAATTTTTTCTATGTATTTTTAGTTGTCCAATTAATTTCTTTCTATTTTTAGTAGAGACGAGGTCTCGCTCTTGCTCAGGCTGGTTTTGAACTCCTGAACCCAAACAATCGCCCACCTCGGCCTCTCAGAGAGCTAGGATTACAGGCGTGAGCCACCACGCCTGGCCGCTATTTAAGTCTTATATTGAATGATATCAGTGATATCAACTCTAACCCTATTCTAGCATTGGTCTATGATTTGAAAAGTTCTATGGAAAATTGACTTAAGCATAAACTTAAAGATAGCAGCACTTAACTATCTGGTGACCTGGTTTGATCTTTCCTGGTCATAAAATCTCTGCTGATTCTCTATTTCCTCTCTCTCTCCTTTTCTCTCTCTCTCTCCTTTTCTCTCTCTCTCTCTCTCTCTCCATCTTTATCTCTGTCATTTCACTGCTAGCGTGGAGGTCAGCAAGCTTTCTCTGCAAAGGGCCAGACAGTATATATTATAGGCTCCCGGGCCCCAAGTGGTGGACCAGGTTTGGTCTGCAGGCTATAGTTTGCTAAATCCTGATCTGGAGTAAAAGCACAAAAAGGGAAAATTCCATAGCTAAGTGGAAAGCCAGCAGCCTGCAGATGCTTGTGTCTCTAGCATTGTGTTGAAGGCTGAGTAGGTTTTCATCCACTGGACAGTTTAGGCCACAGAGAAGAATGGAATCCTGGCGCCATGTTTGTGGTGCGAGTATGGTGGGACCAGGATGCAAAGCTGAGAGTGCTTGGCCTGACCATAGCTTACTGTAGGACCTGCCATGAAAACTACTCTTCTACTCTTTATTTATTTGTATTGAGAGAGCTTCCTTATCATTAGGACCTGTGTATCTTCCGCCGATGAGAAGACAAAACAACCTTATATCCTCCTGCTCTTTTCTTGATATTTCAACATTTAAGAGAATTTTCTTTCAAGTTTCTGTTCTATTCATGCCAGACACCATATTCAACCTGCTTCTAGGTTGAGACCTCAGAAATCTCGTTTGTTAGAATGAGAAAATTAACTGCAGTACAACAAAAAGGGATATTGCTTGTCCTTGAAGTGAGGCGCAGGAGCAAATTACATAAGCCTTTGTATTAATAAATTGTTTGCTAGGATTTTTTCCAGTTTTACCTCTGTAAGATGTGCTTTTTCTGAGCCTTAATACACAGCATACAGTCTAGACCAGCACTGCCTAACTGAAATATACTAATGTGAATCCACGCGTAATTATAAATCTTCTAATAGTCACATTTAAAAACTTAAAAGAAATGAGTGAAATTAACTAAATAACATATTTTACTTAACCTTATGTAACCAAAATATTATCATTTCAGTAGATGAGCAATATAAAAATAATTAATGAAATATTTTACATTACTTTCATTTATTCTATATCTTCAGAACCCTGTCTGTATTTTACTCTTACAGCACATCTCAATCCAGACTAGCTACATGCTACTAAAGGCTCAAGCCATCGGACAGCACAGATCTAGACTAACATGTGTTATGAGAAAGAAGTAAAGAGACATTTCTGTGCATTATCATAAATCTATAGATTATCAAAGCAGGGAAATATGTTTGAGATTTAATCCTTCTACCTGACTCCTTCATTATATGAATAGAAACACTAAAGTCCAGAAAATTTAGATGAGTCCCTGAAAAATCATTCAGTTAATCACAGTGGCAGCATCAAAATAATGCAACATTTTTTATTTTCAGCCTTAGCCATTAAATAAAGTCATGAAAAAATCACAAAGAACAATTTATTCGGCCAAACTAGAGTATCATGATTGCAAGGAATCAAACATCCAATCAAATATGTTTAAACAACTTAGATGATCTTGTTATTTAACATAAGATTCCCAGATTGGTTGTTTCAGAGGCTTATCAGGGTCACCAAAAGTCCCAGTTCTTTCCATACCTCTGCTCTGCCATCTCCTATGTGCCAGGTTTCCTCAGTTGCCCTCCTCATGGTTGCAAGGTGGCTGTTTCTGTTCCAGACAAAGCTTCCAGGAAGAAGAAGAAGGATGTACAGGGGAAGAAAGGAGCACTCTCTTTTCTTTTTCTCTCTCTCTTTTTATTTTTTATTTTTTTGAGAAGTCTCTTTTCATGCCTCCTTCTTAGGAAGGGGAAACTTTTCCATGAAATCCCAACAGCAGAATCCTTCTTTCATCATAATAACCAGAACTGGGAGGCCTACTTATCCTCAAACCAATCACCAGCAAAACAAATGGGATTACCTTAGGTTAGTCATTTGAGAGTAGAATGGATGTTGGGGGAACCATCCGCAAGGCTATCACACCTCTGAGTAAAATCAATAGCTGCAAAACCATTTGTAGTGGAAAGATAGTGATTTCCATAACCCCAGAACTCTATAAACAGCTGTATTTTATTAGCCCCACACTCCATTTGCATTTAATAAACTAATGACTCAACAAACATGCATGAAATGACCTCACTGATCTCACGCTCGTATTTCTTGACCTGAACCCCAGAATCCTAAGACAGAAAGCTCAGTCTTTTATCGAGGGCTACTATAGACTAAATGTTTTTGTCCTTGCAAAATTCATATGTTGAAACTTAATCCCCAATGTGACAGTGCTTGTAGGTGGGGCCTTTGAGAGGTGATTACTTTATGAGGGTAGAGACCTCATTCATGAGACTAGTACTCTTATAAAAGAGACGCCAAAGAGATCATTTACCCATTCTGTTGTGTGAGGACACCAGGAAAAGACAGCCATCTATAAACCAGGAAAAGCGCCCTTACCAGACACTGAATCTGCAGATGCCTTGGTCTTGGACTCCCCAGTCTCTAGAACCATGAGAAATAAATTTTTGTTGTTTATAAGCTACCCAGTTAATGGTATTTTTGATATAGCAGCCTTAAGTAACTAAAACAAGGGCCTACTCTATAGCAGGTACTGATTCAGTCCTGCCATATATATCAAATTTGATCCTTATAACCACCCATGAAATAATGGTTAAAATCATTTCCATGTTAGTCTGGGTCTCAGAGAAGCTAATGATTTCCTCAAACTCACACAGCTCTGAGATTATTTAGATCCCAATTTCAAATCCTAATTTTTGACTCTAAGTCCAATGCTATTTCTATTTCATAAATTGACTATTATACTAGAAAATTTTGTCAGCCTAGTAGCCTAGGTTAAGAGGCAGTGCAGAGTTATTTTTTCTTCTTTTCTTATCCTTATAAATAAACTTTGTAAAAGTTTAAACAGAATCCCAAATGGAGTAGAATTACAGAGAAAGCATAATGTGAAGCTGAAGTTGGCAAACTATAGCTCAGCCACTGCCTGGTTTGTAAATAAAGTTTTATTGGAACACAGCCATTCGTTTATGTATTATTTATGGCTGCTCTGTCTCTACAAGGGCAGAGTTGAGTAGTTTTAACAGAAACCCTATGGCTCACAAAACTGAAAATATTTACCATCTAGCCCTTTACAGAAAGTGTTCCAACCCTCATATAAAGGAAAGCTCCTAGAATTTGAAATAAAGAGGCCTGAATTGAAAATTGAGTTCTGACTTGATTTAATGGTTGTATACTCTTGAGCATGTAATTTAACTTCTCTGAATTCAATTTCCTTCTCTGAAAAGTAGGAATCATGCCTAATTCAAGAAAATTTGAGACTTATATAAGTTTATGTAGGTGACAGTGGCTTATAATTGAAAAATGTTAGCCAGTGCACATAAGTAGAAAGAATAGTTTTTGTCAAGTCTCAGAGAAAAGAGGAAAATCTCATTTTTCTTCAATATTGAGGTGTTCCTAACACTAGAGCAAAAATCCAAGTTGTAGCCAAGTGGAATAAGAAGAATAGGGACATTTTGCTTCCTAAGGCACTATTGTTTGCTTTGCTGAGCAGTAGTTGATTGTGAAGAGTTCAATGACATGTAAGGTGATAGGCATGCCTCTCATGGGCTTCTTCCAGAAACTTGGAGAATAGATAGGAAGCAAGTAGACACGGCTGGGTAGCACAATTAGCCAAGCCAAATAATTCAGGGACCAGATGATTGTCCTAAAAGATTTCAAAGTTAGATTGAAAACACAAAGGCATTCTATTATTTCATTTTCTACCTACAAAATGTGCACATTTTCAACTAGAAAGTTTGCACTATCAGAAGAACATTTACATTATCATATGAATTTTAAAAGCAAAAATGTCACATTTAGTAATTTTTAAAAACTTCTTGTGACTAACTTTGCCTGTGATATACTCATGCAAATATCTTTCTTGCTGTTGACCTTGACCATAAAAAGAAAAATAGTCACTTTTCTATTTTTAAGTCCTATCAGCAAATATTTTTCCCTCTTGTTATAGGCCACCCTGGATTATAGAGCAAAAAATAAACAGTAAAATGGAGAAAAGTATAGCAAAAAGGGCCATTTACACTGCTATTCTGACAGCTATTACCAGCAATAACTATCATCTCTAAACTGTTCAACAGTGAGTCCACACCAATAAGTAGAAACATTTTTTATAAGTGCTGTATAATAATATCTGAAATGTATATATCACTTTTCATCTGTAAGAATCCCAAAGTGCCATGTGTAGTATCCTGGGTCACTTCATCTACTGAAGAAATACAATGGCCTCTGGAGTGCAAAGTGGCAACCCTTCCATACAGGTAATAGCCCACAATTCTTGGTATTCTTGGAGAGAAAACAAGAGAAAGTATGCGTCTCTCTCCCAGCCCTTCAAAGTCTACCTGGTTTATGCTCTAGTTTCATCTGTACAACCTGTGGACCCAAAAGATAAACTCTTCTACTTCTTTCCTTTCTGCTTGAGTGGGAGGGTGATTCTTGAACAACAATGGGGACTTGAGAAATCTTATTTAAGCACTGATTTATCCTGACTGCTCCTTACTTAGAGGCGTTTGTGAGAATTAAACTTAAAAATAACCAAAGTAGAAATGCCTTTGAAGCCAGACCATTTTCAATACCTGATTCTGCTACTTTCTATCTGCACATTTGAGGCAGATTTCTTAATTTCTTTAGCCTCATCTTTTAAAATGGAGATACTAATACCTACTCTCAAGTTAGCTTATAAACTTAATGTGACTAGCAGAGCAGTCAGTGTAGTATAGGCACAAAAGAAATGTGTTTTCCTTCACTTCCATGGGATATGTCTGCAGGAAGCAGTCTGTGTTCATTGATTTAACTGGGGGGAGAGGGTTAATAGTGGGGTTCTATTATTTCTTAACAGAGAAGTTTACTTTAGTAATGGTAATGCTATGGATTAGGAGTCAGGGATTTGATTTAATAATCTTTGGGTGTATCAGTTATTTGATGCCTCCAATTAACCCTGTCTACTAAAAGGAAAAAATAATATCTCCTACTCTTCTCATAAAGACTTAGAGGATAAATTAAGTAGCATTTATAATATGGCTCTACTTCCTCAGAAAATGGTGCTGTGTAAAGATAATGTAACATTACTCTGGTTATGATCCTTGACTAAAGCCAGATTAGAAAGAAAATAATGAATCAAAGGAAAAGATTCAGAAAGGTCATATTAAAGTGCACAGATGAAAAAGAACACAAATGCTATCTAAAAGTGACCCCCATCTCTCCCCTACCCTTCACGATAAAAGCTCATAGGATATAAGAAGCAAATACAGGGTGAGCCACTTGGTTTTTCTGGATTATAGTATATTCATTTAGCAAATAGTTATTAGGACCTACTATGTGCAAAATATGGCAATAGGAATATTCCATTCTCAGATCTAATTAAAGACATTCAGTTCAATATTCAGTTCAACAAGCATTCCTTGATGATTACTATGGGCAAAGCACCAGGCTCATTCTCAGCACTAATGAGCTAGAAAGATGAAGAAAACTTCATCTTCCAAGCTAAAGGTGTGTATAGATAGACAAGGCCAAGTCATAGAAGAACAGATGTAAAATATATGGCATAAATGTAAAAAGCATGAGCTTTGGAATTGGCTAATTGTTTAAAAAAAAAAAAAGAAATATCTCCGTCATTTACTAGTTGTGTGACTTTCTCTAAATTCTTTGTTTCCTCATACTTAGTAGAATTGTTTTAAGCATGGAATAAGTTTATGTGTGAAAGTACTTTCCAAAGAGCCTGGCCTACAGTATTCACTCGATTACATTAGCTTTAAATATATTCATATTTTTGCCATGACTGTTTGTTAATAATTGGGAATATAGTGGATTTAGAGCAGCGATTCTCAACTAGGCACAATCTTGCAACCCAGGAACATTTAACGATATCTGAAGACATATTTGCCTGCCAAACTTGGGAGGAATGCTACTAGTGGATAGAAAAAGGCCAGGGATACTGTCAAACATCCTATAACAAACAGGACAGCCTTCCACAACAAAGAATTTTCCAGTTCAAAATCTCAATAGACCTAAGGTTGTGAAACCCTGCAGTTAGAGAAAAGTATCTATCTGTTCATCTATCTACATAACATCCATCCATTCATTTGTTTTGAATCATCTAAACTGATTTAATTGTTGTTAGGTTGGTTGAGAATTAAAAAAGCAAACTATGTCTCTAAAGGGACGTTCAGAGCAGGAGTGAAACCTAGAAGATGAGAAAAAAATCTTGGTACTATTGCTGATCAAAAATACTATTATTAAGGCATTAAATATAGAAACCAGGGCATTGTTATCGGAAAGTACAACAATTTAGTGATACTTGCTACTCCATCCCTGAAGAAAGAACTGAAGGAAAAAAAGAAAAGCAGTTAACACAGAGGCCACTGAGGCCAATGAAACTCATCTGGAGAGTAACATGTTTAAAATCCAGCCTCAGGATCCTGCTGCTTTACTAAAGGAAAAATGAGAAAACTTGAAGTACCATAGAAAGAATTTCTGGTCTGTCTCCTGGGGGAATGGGCCTCCTATTCAAGTAAATAACTCTTTTATGATATAGAGAGTGAGAAAGAGAAAGATGTTACAATACAATCAGTCTCCCACGGGGTAGAGGGTGGGTACAGAGATGGTGAGGAGGCTGGTAGGCAAGTGTCTGGTCTTAAGAGGGCAGGCAGTCCCAGGGAAGCAGCCAGGAGCCAGCGCGAGTATGGTGGAGTCTAGTCTGGAAAGGAGTGAATGCTCAGGGAGAGACAGAGTCAGCGGACTGTGTTTTATTTATCTGTAGGAAAGAAAGCTGCAGAAGAGTAAAGGAATCAGCTAAGGGAAGAAGTGTTGGCAGAAGAGAAATGCCCTTTGTAGCTGGGCCCAAAACCCTAGTAATATAATACATGGTCACTGAAGAAATGTCGAGAGAACTCCTAAGTGCAGTTACAATCCACACAGAAGAGGAAGGATCATTCTAACTGTCTGAGACAGCAGGAGAGAGACGCTCTTCAAAGCATTCTAATCTGGAGACTTTTCACCCACTCACTGTGCTTTTGGAACAATTGGTAGTCAGAATTAGCAGGTTTGATTATAATTAGTTTTCATATTCACATTTCATAAAAATGTTCAAATGCAGCAACTATTGAGCCTCTGCTGTGAGCTGACTCAGGTCTCGGCATTTAGGGAGATTAGAGTCAGGGGTACAGCGGGGTGGGATAAAGTGTTGGGGGAGGCATCAGATATGGCACAGGGAGAGACTTGGAAGTATCCTATTAAACTACAAGTTACAATAAAATAAATATTTTTAAATACAAGTAAGATGCTCTGAGTCCAAAGGAAGAAGAAAAGTCAAATATGATTAAGGGAATTGTGGAAAATTTCACAGAGGAGGTAACATTTGAACTAATCCTTTATCCTCCTACATGATAAAGATATTCTCAAGCAAATCTATTTTTGGTAACAGCTTAGTCTAAACATTTTAACAAGTTAGGAATGGAGCCTGAATTCACGAACTGGAACCTGTGAAAAAGAAATAGTATCAGTATAGCATAAAGGTATCTAAGTCTGGACAATTTTGGCAATTATCCCGATTCAATCTACCTAAAGAGAAGATAATATCAGGGCAGGGTCTGTTGAGAATTGCTACAGAGCTAGAACCTGAACAGGGTATGAACAAACGCTGATGAACCCGTGAACTTTCTGCATCTGAGAATCCTTCAGCCATCCACTAAGCGCCTGGTTAGAGGAGGGCAGAGAGGCTCCTGGCTGGCCTGCTGCTAGCAACCAAGGATTGAGGGAAGGGACAA
>CAUYSK010028630.1:0-46233 GCA_963575035.1 Avahi laniger | reverse complement strand
ATGGGCTGCACCGAGTGTCAGAGATGCATTTCAGCTTGCTAAACAGGACAGTTTCTCTGCATTGTTTGATCAGGAAAAAGGAAAGGGAAGAAAAAAGTAAGTTAAAAAAAGATAGCAAGCCTTGGCACAACTTAGAGAAGTCATTGGGTCTCTTTGAGCATTAGCATTTCAGTCTCTTAAATTGACATTATAATGCTTTTCACTCCCATTAATGGGGGTGATGATGATAAACATTATACTGAACAGCCAAAGAGCTTGGAAGGATGGAAACAAAAATGCACGAACATGTATGCCATTGTTATTGTTGAAATTCCAATTTAAAGTGTCAATAAGGGAGAGGGAGATTAAATGTATTTTAGTTGTTTCACTTGTTCTGAATTTGTCGTACCTTGCTGCTGTGTTTGCATTCTTCCAAGCTAACTAAACTCTCCATGGGATTAAATTAGGGAATATATTAATATATATATATAATATTTGAATTAATGTAGGATTCCTCAGTTCGTGAAAGAATTTACTTAAACAAAATACCACGGGGAATCAAATGTAATTCAATTTGGAAAAGAAAAGTTAACTATCAATGACTTTTCCAACACAGCCGTGAGATGTGAGCTTTCTAACATCCCGGACTGGAGATTCGTGATCTCTTTAAGTCCAGTAGTAGTTATTTCAATTATGCTCACACTCGAGCTCTGGAATCTTTTGACAGCTCCCTCTTTGGCCTGAACATCTACTCCTGGACCACTCTTTTCTGTCCAGTCACAGGTCCATTGAGTGCAACAATTTCCCATCAGTCCTCTACTGAGTCCTACTTTGTTACTCTGTTGACTACTATATTCTAGGTGCATCCATAGCCTAGTGAGTATCATCTGGATACGACCATGCCCTACAGGTGTCTGTTCTTAATGCTCCACTGGGCTTCAAAGTCTTCCTTCTGCTACTGTCGCTGCTCAGGCAGGAATTGTCATAAATGCTTTGGTGACATTACCATACCAACAGTATTTTTAGTAAAAAAAAAAAAAAAAACAACAACCAAAAAAGGAGGGACGCCTCCCTTATACTTAGGTTTCAGCCTGTCAAATCGATCCTGAAACACTCACTGTACTCCAATGTTTTAAAAAGATGTCAGTAAAGTAGGTTTAGTTTTCCCCCCTTTGTACATTCAAACTCCCTACTCTCCATAGCTCGTAGGTGTATGTTCACATCATCCAGCTGGGAGACAGAGCTAGATGACAAACACCACACTGCGCTCAGGCTTCCTTGCTCCTCTGTTGGTAAAGCTGTCTCGGTCTCCATGGGTCAAACTCTTGTTGCCAGGCAACTTCTTCCTTAAGAATGAGAACTCTCCCAAGAGGACCCTCCATCCATATGCAAACAAGCTCCTGGCAGCTGCTCCCACCAATCCCGCAGACATGCCCAGGCAAGACTGAAACGCTCTTACAGCTAAATTGAGATTCTCCATTACATTAATTGAAAGGACCAGAGATTATTCTTTCTATTCCTTCTTTAGTAAGATTTTTTTATGATATATTAGATACATAATAAAGGAGCAATATTATAATATTAGAATCCATCTTCATGTAGAAAACGATCCACTCCGTCCCCTGAAAATATATTCTTTTGCCATTCATCTTGGGTAAGACTACTGCAGAGAAGAATCTTGAACAAATTAAATTGCTTTCTTCTGGAGAGCCTTATAATTGTCTATTGATAGTTATACCTAAAGCAGTAGCGCTGAACAATATTTATTAAGAAACTTCTAAGCTCCAGGCACTGTCAGTAGGGTTAAAAGTTAATCCAGAATAATTCCTAACATCTAGGAACTCACAGCTAGCTGAAAGTCAGCCATAAGTGTAAGTATGATACGATGTGGTGCATGCTGCAATAGACAATTTGAAAATCTAAGGCAAAAAGCAATGATCTAATCTTACAGAAAAAGTTAAGCTGCCCTCTTACCTTCGACTTAGGTCTGGGATGTTCATTCATGGTGGGTCAGGTTTATCTTGTTACCAACAGTAGCGACCATATTTTGACAGCCACACAAACTGCTTTCCATTAGAACGCTGGCTCTGGGACCAAATCTTCTCATTTTCAAAGCAGGTGAGAATATCTGGGTGACCAGAACTATCCAGCAGCACTTATCCCTCAAACCACCATGTTCCACAAATGAAACAGTCACACCTGACGCATCCTAACCCACCGGTAGGCTAGCTAGTCCTGTTGGACATGGAAGATTTGCCACCTCCCATGAACGCTGATGAGATTAAAACCTTCATTTCCCAAAAGACTGATGGGGAAGACCCCAACGTGGTTTCTCAAATGTTAAGTTAAAAAACTTGAATGAAAATTTAAAATTTAAAATGATCTGCAGCATTTCCAGTCATTTCAGAAATGAGAGAGATACGTAAAGGAGCATTTCACACTCTATAAACTCTCAGAATGCCAAGAGGGTAACACTTTTTCCATGGAAGGTGGTAAGATGAAGAAGGGAGCAGGGGAGGTTGCCAAAAGCATCTTAGGCATCTCTGAAAATTAGGCACAGTGCCTAGCACAGTGCCAGGAGAGCAGGAAGCATTGGTAGGATGCTACCAATTGATGGTGGGTGAGTGAGCAAATATATGAACACAGATATGGAGGAGGGTGTGAGCTTCACTCCTGGCTTAGTTGAATGTTGCTTCTATAATAAATACCTTTATTCTGACTGGCTGCAGTCAGAATTTACTGTCACCTGTTACATCAAGGGAAATAATCTATTACGGTGGAGAGAGATGGTGTTCATTCAGAGAGGTGATCTACTTAAGTGGCTTCCAGAATGAGCCCTGTGAGACAGCTCTATAAGGAGCAGATAGTGGGAAGTGGTTAAGAGCAGGGACTTTGGAGTCAGGCAAATCTTGACTGATTTCCACCTTCGACATTTGCTGGCTGTATGACAATAGGCAAGATTCTTAATATAGCCAAGCCCTGGTATTTTCCTCTGTAATACAAAAATGATAATACCTGCCTCATAGCATCATTGTAAAGATTAGGTGAGGATTATCTATGCAAATGCTACTGCACGAATAGACCACAGCTACAATCAGGATATGACTATGTGGATGAATAGGCTGTTGAGCTTTTCTCAGCCCCTGTCTCTTGGACTTCTAGAAGTGCGTAAAGATTGTTCTGTCAAACTTTTTAGAAGAGGTGTTGGCAACCTTTCCAAAGCCCAAGCTCGATGACATCCTTGGACCCCCTCCCACTTCACACCACACATCCACATGGTCATCAGGTCTATTTCTCTCCACCATGTAAATTCCACTCCGCTCTATGTTCTAGTCTCCATCTTCCCTGCCATAAATCCATATGAAGTACTGGTCATCATCACTCATCTACAATGTTACATTCACTTCCTAAATTATTTCCATCTTGCTTTCTCTCTACTCCATTGCTTTAGTGCCCTGGTCTTCAGAATCAATGTTACATCAATAGATTCTGTCTCTGAATATGTTACTCTCTTTATTAATTGCATCCTGTGTGGGACACAATGACCTTACTTCATAATTTAGTCCCAGCTAGCTACACCAGCTCTATGTTTGAATCACCTCCAACTCTACCTACCATTTGCACCCTCTATACCAATTTGAAAAGCCCCTGCTCTTTTACCTCTCTGGGCATTTTGTCATGAAAAGTAATTTGCAGTAATAATAGTTACCCCATTCTCTGTTGAGTGAGCAAAAATTCTTTTCAACCCTAGCTAAATTATAACCCTCAGAGAGTAGTGTCTCTTCTCTGCTCTCATGGCACTTTGTGATCTTATCACTGTATCTTTAAATTGCCATCAATACTATTATTCAGCAATTGCTCTCTGTCAAATGATTATATATGCACACATGCAAATAATAATCCTAGCAATATCCTTTTAAGATTATTCAGCTCTTACAAGTAAATAAACTATGCTCCAAGACGTTTAGTAATATGCCAGGGTTCACATGGCACCTACATAGCAGTGTTGGCAATAAACATAGAATGAAAGAGTCTAAGCACAGTATTCTTCTCACTAAAGCACAACCTCCTCAACCAGTCACACTGCAGTTGTTTATGTAGCAGTCCCTAGAGCTAGCGTGGGTTCTCTCAGAAGGAAGAGATGAGTTTAAATGAGATACATTGCATTCTTCTTTGTCTCATCAGCTCTTAGCCTAGGGTCCTGCAAATTACACATAATACATTCGTTGAATGAAAGAATGAGCTTTAAGTAAATGAATGAGGTTTGAATGAATCTTGGAGGATCAGTTTTGGAAGGGGTGCAAGAAAGTGCTGGAAGCAAACTCTCAAATATCTGATGGGCAGACAGTGTGGCTATAGCTATAAGCAGAAACAGAGAGTGCTTCCCTGTGCAACCTTGCAAGGAAAATATACCTGTACCAACTGACCACATACCAGAGAGCATTGCCTCCTAGGCCTGCAGTCCCCAATCCCCTTCATCTGTATTTACAGCCGCTCCCCATCACTCACATCACCGCCTGAGCTCCACCTCCTGTCAGATCAGCAGCGGCCTTAGTTGCAGGAAAACAAGCTCAGGGCTCCCAGTGATTCTGCATTATGGTGAATGAAATAATTATTTCATTATATATTACAATACAATAATAATAGACATAAAATGCACAATAAATGCAATGTCCTTGAATCATCCCAAAACCATCCCCCTACCCACCAGTCTATGAAAAAATTGTCTTCCGTGAAACTGGTCCCTGATACCAAAAAGGTTGGGGATCACTCTCCTACGCCATATCTGGACCTTGTGTCTTAGATTGCAACCTTGTTCATAAATGGGATGACCGATTACATGTAGTCCCTTGGGAAGTTATTTGTTACTTATCTTAAGCTTCTGTCATTTCCACCTTAACAGAAAATCTCCATCACATACCTCCACTCAACAGGTTCTCTCTCCTTCTGAAGACAGCAAGTAAAAGGAAACCAGAGAAAAGCTCTTCCCCCAGGGGGGTGCCTTTCTATCCAGCTTGCATATAGCTGCCAAAATATTCTGTGACTTCAGGGCTTTGTTTTTGTCATGTTTGCAAAACAAAATCTGTGAAGCTTAATGTCCCCAACAAGGGTAATAAATCTCAGAATTTGTGCACATCTGAAATCTTGCAAAAGCATGAAGTAACTCAGCATCTGCCAGAATAAGAAAGAGTATGTTGGTCTCCTAACTTCTCAGCCTGGGCCTTATGTCCTAGAGAAGCTGCTGCCAAGGGAGGTCCTGGTTGCCCTGTGGGGGGCAGACGCAGTTGATCAAAGTCCCCAGACAGCTGGACTTAGCGGCCTCCATCAATGTCTTCAAGGTCCAGTGGCCACAGAATAATTTCAAGGTCAGATGGTGGTTTTGCTGATTACTTCACTGTAAGCATATATTTTAAAAAAATGATTTTGTAGATGCAGAGTTACCAGGTGTCTATTCCCAGGAAAGCGTTCTCAGTCACCTTGCCTGATCCTGTTGAAAAAGCAAAAGTTTCGCTGCATTTTCCATCAGCTGATGAGTCATCTAGCGTCTCTCATAGTTGCTGTGCTCCTGCAGTTGCCTGTGGGCAAATTGGAGCCCATTCTGCAGCACAATTCTGCTTCCGAGTTATTACAGGATACCTAATTAAATTAAGCCATAAGGCAGGAGAAAACGGTGCCATCATCTTTGTAATCTGTGAAACCTCTCATCCTTTGCCAAACGCCAATTTCCTAAAAAAAAATGGGGACCGCAGCACATCACCAGGAGACCCAAACCTAAAATCGAAATTGTGATTGTTTACAGTGTGTGCACGGAGCCCCAGAATCAGGGAGGGAAGGGAGCCAAAGCGCTGGGCATTCGAAGGAGGAGGCCACCGTTCACAATGACCTTGAAATCTAAATTAGCTCCTGCTAATTGGATGTAGTGAACTATCATTTCCATTTCTGAATTTGTAAAATTGTTTTCTTCTCGGAAAATGAAACATCTGTTCTACTGGCCAAACTCGGCTCTAAGTGGGTTTGTCCTCTTATGTTTTGGTGTAGCTGAAGGAGAGAGTGAAAGGAACCCCCACCCTGGCAGCAGGACCTGGGATTCAGCTTTCTGATGACACACATCTTCGGCCGGCTTCCCCAGGGGAGCTCTCTCCAGACGGGGCAGGACCAACCCCCCTAGTTGGGCTGCTGAGCTTGGGAGCACTCTCTGTCTCCTTCTTGCTGCCAGACAAGCTAGCATTCCTACATGAGAAATTTGCCATCAGACGAAGGTGCGTACTGTGCTAGAGTACTCGCATAAGGTAACTGTCTCGTGTCATCCCCATCACAAATCTAAGGCTCAGGGATGTTAACATGCCCAAATTGCCCAAGTGAAAGAGGAAGAAACCAAATCTAGATCTCACCGGTTTCAGAGCTCATGTTCTTGACGCCATATTTTCCTTTTACCATAAGGTAGGCAAATCCTATGGAGAGCTACACAATGCTTGTCAGCTTCCAAAATAGAACGTGGACCTGGGAGTACGGGCGAGCACTAAGAGGAAGTCACTACTCTTTGAATATTCTTCAGGAGCTTTAAAGTATGAGCAGCCACATGGCCTAGTAACAGCTGAAGAGCTGTCAGTTCCTCTTTTTAAGTCTTCATGGTCTTGGCTGGGCGACCATGGCAAGCCCAATGGTTTTATTTACTCAAGTGGTGAATTCGAAGGGAAGAGTTATAATCATCTAAGTGGTTTATTCTGAATCTCTTGGACCTTGATTTTATAAGAAAAATAAACCACTGACGTGGTCTCAGAGCACAAATATTCTGACTTTATAGACTTAACCAGATGCAAGCTCCTGAGTTATTCATATTTCAATATCTGCTTGCTGACCTGGAGCATTTTAGGTGGGGAATGTATGACGTCAGGAGCAATGTGGCATCTGCTAGCCTGGGTGGTGGCATCTTCAGGCGTCACTGAGTAGGCAGTGTAGGAGACTAATTCTGAGTGTGACAAGCTCAGTTTGGTGGGGGTCGCAGGTATGACCAGCTCAATTCCAATGATCCCCACTGTGCTGAAATTTTCAGAAAGCTCTGTAGGCATTTCCAATCCAACTGTCTTTCCTCTGAAGTTTGAAGTTCCATTGGCCAGCCGGTAGTCATGTTATGGGGCTTCTATGTTAGATAGTAATGCTTAAATAACTACTTGGTGATATTCTTTTAATCTTCAGGTAACTCAGTTTGGAATCAGCCTTAGACTAACCAGACTAAACAAACAAACAAACGAAAAGCTTAATTTAATCTCACAATTTGGTAGGTTTTTTTTAAATCAATAAAAAAGATTTCATTTCCTAGATTAGGTAAACTATTGGGGAAAGAAGTCTTGTGTGGTAAGAGCAGGTGCCCTTCCTCTCTCTGTCAACTAGTTGTGCTGTGCCTACCTGTGAAATGGAATCACCTGGAAAATATCACTGAACCACTCAGTCTTGCAAATCAGTGTTCTATGCAGGATGAGAAATTATAGATTCCACTGAATTATATAGCATGTTGATTTCATGTTTTCTTCAGCCTGTACATTTGAAAAACTTGCTGTGGGCTTGTTTTATGCAAGGCTCTCTTTGTGCCTTTTCAAAGGATTGGGGACAAAGGTTGGTTGTATTGCAACGGTCAATGTGGAGGGCTTCTTTGTAAGACTGACCTAGTGAACAATGCCCAAATAAAAGGCTTTATTTTCAAGACCTTGCAAAGAAGTAGAGGGAAAAAAGGAGAACAGAGATGAAGGGTTAGTTTTAAGCTAGGGTTCTTGGGTGGAGAGTGAGCCAACACCAAGTGCAAAAGGGACATGTGGTCTTCACATATTCACGGCAAAATCTAGTCTAAGTCAATGGTCTCCAACCTTTCTGGCACCAGGGACCATTTTTATGGAATACAATTTTTCTACAGACCAGAGGTGAGGTGGAGGATGGTTTTGAGATGCTTTAAGCACATGACATTTATTGTGCATTTTATTTCTATTATTATTACACTCTAATATATAATGAAGTAATTATACAACTTATCATAGGTTGGGGATTCCTGATCTAAGTCATGGATCTTTCATCCCTTGGACTCTGTCCTCTGGTGTTTTTGATCAAGACTTAGCAAGCTTGGTTCCACTTACAGGTTTCTGATCTTAGTAACTTACAGCCTACTCTTTTGATCTTAGTTTTTAAAATCCCTGTGATCACCTAGATTCCTCATGCGCTCGCCAGCCTATGTAAACATCATGAGTGTCTAGCTGCCAGCATTGCATTCTCTAGACATCTAGCATCTATCATGTTCCAGGCACTGTGTAAGCACTGGATATGCACAGATAAGATAACACCTCTGCCTTCAAAGAATATATTGTCTTCAGATGGAAGAGTCCCAGTTAACTACAAGTTATGAGATGGACGGAAAATACTGTGTTGAAGAAGGCACAGCATGTTGGGAGACAGCGAAGGAGCAGAACTTGCCGCCCGGGAAAGGTGGAAAATTGTCATGGAGAGATTCCCAGAGAAGGAGAATCTCTCTACCCACAGAAAGGGTAAAAGAAGCTGTCAGAAGGATAAATGGCAAAGGCAGTTGCAGTGACATGGAACAGTCCGCACGAAGGCAGATGTAATACTGTGTTTCCTAAGATACGTCAGTGCCTGACTGTTGCATCCAAGACGATTTTAGGATCAAGAATTAAATATTATTAAATAAAATAGTAGAAGTAACTTTCCTATCAACTCCCTCTCAATTCCACCTAACTCATAACATAAATCTTTCTGTGTTTCCCAAATATATTTTCCATCTCTCTAACACGTCCTGATCTCCCTTTTTGTCGAACAGAGAAGAGCATTACCGCTCCGAGATTTTAGCAAGTAACAGTATCTTGTTAGAACTTAATAACTTTGTTACATTTTTCTTCTATTTGTTTCTACAGTTTTCGTTTAATTATGGCAAGTGATCTCAGTTTTTCATTCACAGCATTGATACAAAGTTTCAATTGAAATGACTTTATTTTAGTTAAAAATGCAGTCAATTAAAAATAAACAATATGCAAAAAACAATACAGGTGGTACATGAATATGTCAATAATCATAAAGTTGGTATGCCAATAACTAGGGTTGAATAAACACTGGTGTGGTGTATTTGGGAAATAGAAAATAACAAGATTAGGATGAAGAATGGGAGACAAGTGACAAGTGTTTGGCAGAAGCCAGACTATGAAAGGCCTCCTATGTCAGGCTGGGGGCCATGGAAAGGTTATAATCAGGAGACTGGCACAATAAGGTTTGCAAGTTAGAGAGAACCTTCTGGAAGAATGTGAAGGATGGCCCAGGGAAGCTGAAGGAAGCAGACCAGTCAGGAAGCCAGTGGGGCCCAGTGCGAGATGAGACGGGCATGCACGAATAAGAGCTGAAGCAGTGAGATTGTGAAGAAGCCAATGGGTCTAGCTGACATATCGTTGGTATTAATACAATCACGAGTGTCACCAACTAGATGTGGGTGAAAAAATCTAGACTATTGCTCAGGTTTAGTCAGTGGGCAACATGTGGCTCTATTAACCAGGGGAGGGGATGTTTCCCTTAGTTGCTCCTTTGCTTGATAATTGACACGATTTTGACCCTGAGTGGAGCCCTCCCTCTCATTAACTCTGCACGAACACCTCAACAGGAAGGACCTTGGGTCCGTCCTTCCCTTCACAGCCCAGGCTAGAGACCTAACAGTTCAGACAGAGTCCAAAATATAGGGTGGAGTTGGCATCTTTTCATGTTGTGAAAGAGAAGTTTTTGGTTGAGCAAATCATGGAAAAGATGTAATGCTGTGTGACTCTGCCCTAGAACTTTCTAAAGGGCCCGCGGCTTGTCAAGGAAGACTTCCTAGTTTAACAAAATTACTTTACATCCTCTTTAAACCCAATAATTTCTGACTCAATTTCTATTCAAAGTCTGAAGTTGTGTGGTCTTATGACTTCAGATATTTTGAAATCAGAGGTATCCGTAAAGGGAAGAGCCAGAAAGAGAGGGCTATAAACTAAGGGAGGTCTTTGTTTTGCAAAAAAAAAAAAAGATTATTCTGAAGGGAAGATGGAATCTTTGTGTGAGAGCAGAATGATCTCATAATGATCTCCCTGGTTACAGAGACTTGGGGAGCTCAGAATAAGTGGTTCCTGTGACTCATTCTTCCTGGTGAAGAGAGCCTGGGAACCGAAGGGAAATTGTCATGTTGTTACCTTATTAGCTACAAAAGTTCATGCCAAGGAAGCCCCTTCCTCTGAAGAAGATGAGAAGTTCACTTTAGACTCGACCATGTGAAAGTAGAAGGGCTTTAGAAAACAATCCCCACCTGAAGTCCCTGAACCATGGAGAAGCTCTCCAAGCATCTCACTTCAAGAGAAGGGCTCAAGGTAAGGCAAAAAGGACACACCGTGGGAATGTCAGGGACTAGAAGACAAGTGTCAGCTTAACTCACGATGGCAACAAGTAGAAGGATACAAAATTTACATCTAGAAGATTATTTCTTTACAAAAAAATAGGAAAATGTCCTTAGGAATTATGTTTATGGTGAGCTAGAGTTACAATTGTTTTCAATAAAAAATACATTTTTTATTTAAATGAAGGCTAATGGATGGAAAATTCACTATATTAGATTCTCTTGCCATGAACAATGCCTTGTCCCACAAGCTTGATGATAGATAAAATGAGACTAAGTCCACCCACCACTTTTGATGTAGGATGAAGTTTTTAAAGGATTGGATTCAAATAGGTTAAATCCATAAGTTATTAATTGCTTCATGCCAAGGGTACAGGAAAAAAATATCCTGTTTTATGCATGAGTGAAGACTAAGTAGAAGATGAGGAATTACTGGATGGGTAGGGAGCTATGTGGTTTCCTAGCTTTAGGCGTTCAGCTGAGACCTGACTCCTCTAATTTCATCACTCTTCAGACCTTTGCTGGGATTATATTTTTTTTAAGGAAATGGAATATGTCTGAACATCCTGGTTACAAACTAAGACAAACAGATGTGCACAGGTATACTGTGGATTTAGCGTCATTTTTGTTCGTTCTGCTAGAAGTTTGCAATGACTTTTGACGGTGGTATTATGAAAGCTTTACAGAGTTACAGATCAATAAATTTCGGTGAAATTATAATAAAACATTAACGTAAGAAGCCATTAAAAATTAGAGAGTGAACGTGAAATAGGGTAGCTCCATGGGAGGCAGATTATACTTCAAATGCATTGAATTTATAAAAGTTAAAACTTTATATGCTTCTCAACATACAGTTATGATTAAAAGAATTTGCCTACTGGTCCTGGATTGGAGAAATGATAAAATACATTTATTCGTTGTTTGTGCAATGCAGACCACATCGTTTGGAAGTGAGAAATGTAGATTACCAAACTTAAGAGCCTGGAGGGGAAGAAGAAACTAGAAGGCAGTATTTGAATACTCACTAAGTATTAGACATTATCTGGTTCCGTTACATGTGTTAATCCTCTCCACACTACGGCCTTTCAGACATCAGGAGATGAACTTGGAGGAGGAAATTGTCCAAATTCACAAAGTTTCTAAGTGGTGGAGATAGCACTCTGACCACAAAGCCCCTCCTTTTTTCCTCTAAGGAATGCTACCTGGTATATTGAAATTGTGGATTCATTCTCATGGCTACATTTCATTTCCTTAAAAAGCTAAGATTAGGGAAAGGTGTGTAGAACCACTAAGCCATGAAAATTGGCTTCTGAAGTAATTCAAACCCAAAGCCAGAAGGGCTCATATTCTTCCAAAAAGAAAGCTGGTTTTAGATGTAACTTATACGATACCTATAAAGAAGGGCTGAAAATGAAAAGCCTGTTTGTACTTGAGGCAGGGGAGGGAAGGAACATAGTAAAAAGAAACAGGATTTGTAGTCAGAAAGCCTGGGTACAAGTATTATCTCAGCAGCTCACCACATGTGTGGCTCCAAGAAAGATTTTTAACCTCCCCGAGCCTACATTTTTCTTATCATATCATGAGGTACAGAGAATAAAAAAGAGATAAAGGATGTTATTAAAGCCATAAAATATTATAAAGTGTGATTTTTATTTAATAGTTCATTTCTTTGTATATAAGCAAACCTATGCATAAGCCACTAAAGATGTTTAAATCTACAGAGGTAATTCTTTAGCCTTTTTGGCATGCTGTGGGGTGTGAAGAGAGGTTATTCTTCTATTCAATTCTGTTCCAATAAGTTCATTTAAAGGGAAAGATTAGACAAAGATCCTCAGTGGAACTATTTTGCTATTCTGTGTGTCTGCTTTAGGAATTATTGGTTTCCTTCTCCTGCTCTGTTTTTAAATAGCTCGATCAGGTAGGTCATGATAGGTTTGTTCCAGGTAACAAAATATTTTTCCTATTCTCCTGGTGGATGATGTTTTGAAGCTCAATTGAAGTTCAAAACCAACAGCTACCCAGAGAGGTCCAAGGACTGTAGTACCAGGATGTCAACAGGAGCCTAAAGGTATCTGCAGGGAAGGGTGTGGCTACCCTATTCAACAACAACCTTAAAGTTTAGGAATATTGCCGTTTCCTATAGCAGCAGGAGTTTTATCTTTCATAAGCTGAAAGTATTTCTATTTCATACCAAATTAATCTTTTGGAGCAATAGCTTCCATGAATTCATTTTATTCTGTCAGTTTCAGAGAAGACAAGCCAGAGATAAAGTGATTCATTCATAGAAACTCATCAAAGCTTTACATTCCTTCCAGCATCTTAAGTTTCTAGATTTCAATTCTGCTTCACTTTATCCCAAATCCCAGACATCGAGTCCTTTTGTCATTTATTATCAGGACAGAGAACAAAGAAATCTAATGATCGGGAAGACGTTAATTAGGTTGGAAAGACAGATCATTTGCTAGGTTGCAGAGCTGCCTGAGTTTGACAATCACCATGAAGGAAGAATTGTAATAAACATTCAGATATTCAATTTGGCTGTATATGAGTCTTAAACCTCACCCTCCTTCATCCATATGCTTCTACCTTAAATACCGAACATTAGGTAAATGAATTTAACCTAAATTACTAAGATAGGTACTTAGAGTTTTCAACTGGAGGGGTGGACACAGCCTCCGCATAAACTGAGGAAAGTGTCCCAGTCTTTAATTTGTAAATATCCTGTGCATTCCCTGATCTGCTGCATGGCTGTTTGGCTGAATGATTATCGCACAAGTGAAAGAATTTACTGGCTTCAGGATAGCATTTGTTTGGAATTTTCATCTCTGTATGTCTGTATGTATATATAAACTAAAGCTGACACAAAAGTGAAGATTCCAAATGGTTTTGAAAATTTAGTAATAGAAATAGTAAAAACTAGCTCTATCAAAAGCCACAATTTAAATTTCCTTGACCTCCAAACTGTTTGGAAATGATACTAGTGGAGCTGTTACTAGGTAATGGGAGTTGTGTGCATAGATGGAGGTGGACTTGGATGGGAGATCCCAGGTTACCCTCAAACTCTGAAGCAAGCCACTGTGTACCCCTAAGGATCACTGACCTCTGCTGCACATATTTCAGAAGCTCTTATCTGGAATGAGTAAAATGCTTGAAATACATAAAAGGTATCATGCAAATATCTATTTGTTAAAATATGGCTTTTGTTTAGATTAACTTTAATAAGAAAAGTAAATATGCTCATTTCCATAACTGAGTCTTAGAATGCAAGAAAATACTCATGCATTAGGCCCCCTCCCTGAGCAGTTAGATGGAAAATAGCATGATTTGTTTTATAGACAGAATGAGGGGAATGAATCCGATTTATCCTTATCCTCTTTTTAAACTGTGAATTGATAAATTGTGGACCTAAGGAAAAGGAAGTTAACTAAAGCTACAGGGAAGCTTAGCATAGCCATCTTCTAATTGGCTGCCTTTTTGGACATTGTGGCCACTGGACTATTTGAAACATGATAGCGGTTTTTGTTGTTGTTTTTTTTTCCCCTTTTGTGATCAAATGGGATTGGCACATGGACATTTTCATTAGTGTGAAGAAATTTCTTACTGTCACTACAGAATATAGTAACAAAGATTCAGGTAGTGATGCCCTAAAATCTTCTCTCTGATACATGATTGTGTATGGAGGGAAAAGGAAATATTGTACTGCTTGGTTGTGTGGCCCCTTCAACAAGGAATAAAGTGGTCAACAGAATGAGTAGGCAGAAGATGATTCAAGAACAGATAGTGTGACAAAAGCAACAGACAGACAAGATGGTCATGGGGTCCACTGAACACATTCCTAAATTAGCACAACTGTCATAATAAGATGAAAGGTGCTGGTTCAACAGACTGAAGCATTAGTCTGCTGATCAACACTCCCAGGTGTCCACAGAGTAGCATTTTTATTGCAGTATGTCTTTCATGGAAAATGGACAAAACTTTAAATAAATCACAATTACTTATTGCTTAGTATTTTGAATAATAAATTCTTTAGTTTATCAGTACCTCACGGCCTTCAAATGTGCATTCTTCAAATAGTTTCAATTACATATACATTCTTTCTCCTGAACAATAAATTATTCTTAAAAAAAAAAGAAAAAGAAAAAGATACATAATTTCAAAGCAAAGGAAAACAAAAAACCATATATTTTTGACATTTATCTTAAACTTATATGAAAACAACTCTCTCTATATGTTAGATGCTTAAATATAAATAATAAAGGACATTATGTTATTTACAATGTTACACAGTAAGTTGAGAGGGTGAAAACTGACATTAACTCATAAAGACAGTAAATGATTTAAGAAAACATCCAAGTAATGTACAATATGTATTTACAAAAGAATATATAATAGAACTTATGATATGTGGCCATTTCCTTTTGTCTGCATTTCTCTGCCTTATTTCACGGGTCTTTGAGGATAGAAATCTCCATGGCTGGTGGAATATAGCCAGTACTAAAAGATAAGACCAGGCCTTCCTTATTTCAACCAATGTGAGCCATGCACTCTTCAACCCCAGGCCAAGAGAAAAAAAAAGGAATAGTTACTGAGCAAGTTACCCTGGATAAACTCCACCTACATCAAGAAAGTCACACTGAAACAAGAAAGAGACAGCATGTTGCTATTTGGAACACATTCACCTACACAGAGGGCCATTTTGTAGAAAGCAGAAGGTTGCCCAGGCAAACATGGGGTGGAGGATGGGGGGAGTCATACCAGGTAAGAGGGACAGAAAAGGAACCTTAAGTGCAAAAAAAGGAGTTTTGCATATATTACGCTCCACTGTATACTCTGCAGTGGGATATGATTTCAGACCCCGGAAATAAAGTTGCTGTCAAACTCCTGGGCAATTTCTATTACCTTAAAACTCAAGATGGCTTTCCATATACTGGGAACATAGGTTCACACTCCTTTGGATTATCACTGCACTGCCTGAACTTAGAAACTGGGAAGGTTGAGAGTGACGTGGCAATAAAGCATCATAGAGAAGTCCCTGTGAACATAAATCTAGTGGCCATCGCAGGTAGCCCTGAGCAGTCAGCTGGCCTTTCTTATCAAGAGAAGCTCTTGTTCTATGGATGGAAAGGCTATCCCAGCTAATATGCTACTTCTACCAGTGACCAGGATCAAGTTTGAAATAAAATTTCCTCTTGTCCTAAATTTTTACATTTATTTTCAATTTGAAAATTTACAGCAATTCTCACAGTGAGGAAAATGTTGCTCATTGTTCTCAACAGAAGATTCTATTCACTGTTGAAATTTCCCAGAATGGGACATGTGAATACCCCAATGCCCGAAGAATTTAAAACAGAATTTCTAGGGTTTTTAGTTTATGGTAGCAGTTTCTTTATTGAAACAGCTAAGAATATGTCAAGGCCTTCAAGGGCAATGTTAAAATGATTTTGAGAACCTCTTTGGGCTGACTGTCTTCTTATCATGCTGTGAGCTCACTCATTTCTGCAGAACTGGGAAGTCAGTGCAACCTGACAGGGGCTCCTCAGTGTAGGTTAAAATGCACAGGAGGACACCACTGAACACAGAGAAGGTGGCATGTGACGATGATGGAAAACTTGGGATACCAAATGCTATGGGTAACGTCAAGCACCTGCAGACAGGCAGCTCTGTGGACTGCAGAAGCACGTGGGAACATAACAGCATGACTCATGCCAAGCCTGCATTTTTCCACTAAGACCCACTTGCATATCATTTCTTCCCTTTTATTTTTAGCATAAAGATTTGGTGAAGAAATACATTCATTTTACCTCCAAAGAAGAAGCGATCCCTCTCATTGACATCATGAACACCTTGCTAACCTGTTTCCCATTCTGTCCCATGGCTCCTAAAAGGCCACTTGGGACTTGAGTAAAGCTCTAGCCCTGACTGGACAGATAACAGGCAGGGCAGGAAATGGGTTCCGTGTTTTAAAAAAATTCTCTTATTTTCCTGAATTCGCAGTTATGTCAAATATTAATAGCTATAGGCCTTCCTTGGCAGTCACAGGAGAACATGCAACGTTTAGAACAATATTAGTCTTGCTTTGTGACAGTGAAGCAAAAATTAAGAGAAGGGGAAAAATGAGGGATACAGGTTGGAAATGGAGAGGTCAGGACACGTGGGGGTCACTTCTGCAAGTAAAGGTGCAATCTTTCCAACACACTTGACGTTTCCTGATGAATCATTACCTGTGGAAAGTTCTTACTAATCACAAATCACATGCACATTGACCATTCCTGACAAAAATGTTCATGCATAGTTATGACCTAATCAAGGCAACATGGAAAAACAAGAGAAAAATCTTGGGGGAGAAAAGGAGTGGTCAAAAAAATTCCAAAATTTCAACCGAGTCACCAAGCTGTTCTTCACCTATACAGTTATTCCTTCTAAGCACTCTACAATGGAAATAATTGCCTATGATGACAAGTCACCACGATGTACAGCAGGCACATTTTATGCTTGAAGTATTTCAGACAAATTGCTGTGTGTGCTGTCTGGGCTGGGCTTTTTTGTGCCGTAATATGCCTCTTCTGGAGCTGAGAAGACACAACCAATCACAAGTTCCAAAAATCAGTGAAAAATACAAGTCAGAAATGATTGCACCTTTATCAGCTGTGGTTTGATCTCCAACTAGGTGAGCTGGATCATTCCCCCAGAGAGAAAGTGAAATTCAGTCCTTTTGGAAGGTGCTAGATTTACTCTGGTAGCAAGCCAGAACCCATTTTCTAAGCTATCCCTAAAACTGTTGCTTTTTTTGCGAAAAAATAAATTCAAATAAAGTAAATGGTAGCTCCTTTTCAGTAAGAGCAAGCTGTCTTCTGATTAATAATATATTTTTTTTGTAAAATCACAGTATTACTTTCTTCCTAATATTTAACATTACTTAATGCAGTTTCCTGCTGTATTTAATAGTAGCATGCTGTTGGATCTACTATTATCTCAGAGCCCAATGAAGCAAACCTTTGGCTGGCAGAGTAGACACAACTCATTTCATATTCTGAAAGCAAAGAAAACTTTGTACAAAAGAGGAGTATTTGGATGGATGTGCCGTTACAAGACAAACTGGTCAGGTGCTACTACAAGCAATCAGAGAGACAGTTGCAAGTCTTGCAAATCATACATCCAGTCAACATCATAATGCAATGCACAAGAAGCCAGCAAAAACGGAATATATGGGAGGTTTTGCTGAAATACCGTGAAAAAGCAATCACTTTAACTGTACAAAACTTGCTCTCGACATAACATAACATAAAGGCACCATTGATATCTTTCTCGTTTTGAAATACTGTAAAAAATTGCTACATATGGCACATAACACATTTTTACATACATATATTTAATTTATAAAAGTTTTTTTTCCTGTTTTCTATTTGCAGAACTGCTAAAATAAAATAAATTGTTTAATTTAAGGTGGAATACTTTATTATATAAAATAAAGTTTTACAGGTGAATCTATGTGTTTATTTAGGTTTTATACAGCAATAGGGTCTTGGTTAGCGATTACACTAGACAGCCTGGCCTGTAATTCTTCCTGTGTTGAGAAGCGGCCTGTTGGGTTAGTCCTGCTCTCAGCCAGCCGGAAGGCAGGTGCTGCCTCAAGACTGGCTGCCAGGGGGTTCTGTATGCCCAGGAAAGGTGTATCTTCTCCTACTCTCTCGTCTTCTGTTTCGCTCTCTGAGTTACTGCTCTCGGAGCTTGTGTTGCAGTCCATTTCCAACTTGTTGGCAATGTGGCCATTGGGCTTGGTTCTTTTGGCCCGCCGGCTGTTGGCGAGTTTCTTAACAGGCTCTTGAGCTGGTTCATACTCCTGGGTCGTCTCATACTCCTCATCCTCCACTATTCGCAAGGGGCTGGGAGGAAGGCTGTTACTCTCATGCGCCGGGTTGTGGTGGAAGGAGCTGAACTGTGGAGGGTGGTGTTCATACTTCTTCTCTCGCAGCCTCGGTGGTGTCACGAGAAGCAGAGGTCTCTCTTCTTCCACCAAGGGGCTGACTGCCATGGAAGGCATGGACACCGTCATGCTGGACGCGGGTGGAGACATTTCCGAAGGGGGCGATTTGGGGGAGCTTGGCGTGTGGAACTCTACAGGTGACATACGTGCCGGGGTGGTCATGGCTGACACATACCTGTGTGAGCACAGAATACCCCGCATGAGTGTGGTGGAATCAGAGGGCACAGAGCAGGGAGGTTAGGGGGGACAGAGTTCATGGTATTATATAATCAGAGAACAGAGAATTTCTACTCATTGAATACTTCTCAATCTTTTACACTAAAGACATTGAGCACCCTTGGAGTCTAAAATTATGAAGCCAAGAGTTTCCTCACAGGAATACATGCAAAGAGCAGCGACATGGCCTTGATCATCAGAGCTTTGGGGATTTTCAATCTCATCGCGATTTTAAATAAAAAGGCACATGAGCCAAGACAGGAGGGTATTAGGTCCTGGAAACCTCTCAGCTTATAAGGACCAAGGCTCAGGGATTCGGAATGGAAAGAAGTATTACTTAAATACTATACCTTCCTAAAGGCCAAGGGGTCTTAGAGAATGAAGCCCAAATGGGGAATGGAAGAAGATCTAAGATGAGTTGCTGATAGCTGGATCTGCATGCATTTGGGTCTGTGTGCCTTGTTTCTCCTTAGCCCAGCTATAAGGTTATGTCTTATGAAAAAAAAAGAGCATAGCAACTTAGATTTATTCCTGGTAACAGTGTAATACATTCGTGTGCTTTTCATTTTTTCCACGAAATGCTACTAGTCAACATTCAATTTTCAACTATCCATCCCAGTGTCCAAGACAGTCCAAGGTAAGCCTTAGAGAAGCTTATGCTGGCTTCACAGTTACCACGATGGAGGCTATGTCCAATCTTTGGTTTACCTTTCTTCCAAAACCCATGGCTACATCAGTCTTTGGTTAATCAAGGATTGGCTGGACCATGTTACTTTCTGTCATGTTCCGTCTGCTAATACTCAGTGAATCTTGTCATCAGGACACTGAGCACATTGTTTTCATCGGACCTGCTTTCTTCCCTAAAAATAAGAAGGCCTGACTTTTGGCACTGAGAAAGATGTGGCTTATTCAGAATCACATTTCTCAGCTTTTGACAAAAATATTACCCAGTGACTCTTTTCTTCACATTGGCATTCACACACTCTAATTTGACGTGACCTGTGATGACAAAGGACACCATCCTCTGAACTCCACTAACAGGAACCCTCTGAACTCCCCTGCTTTTCCGAGATCCACAGTGATATGAGTGTGAGACCCAGCTGTCTCTAAAATGGGAAAGTGTCTTGGAAATTGAAATATCTGGGGCTCAAATCTTCAGACTTTTTGCTTTGGGGGTTACTTAAATTAAGCTCTCCGAGACACGCTAAGTCAAATTCAACCAACATGTAAAAGTGATTCATCTCTTCTCTCTACGATCTCTAAGTTCAGGTACATTGTGTGTAATACCCAGGACAGGTAAGGAAGGCTACTCTAGCAGGGAAACTGTCAGCCTTCCAGGATAAATATCACATGTAGTGATGATGAAAGATTTCATCTCTAGCCTCCTTTCACATGTCAAAAAAGACTGAATTAGGATGGACGGACTTCCTTAATACATACAGATGTAATTACATGAATTTAAGACTAATAACATTCATCAGAAATCAAGCAGGTGGGAGGGGGAGAGAGAATGGATAAATTCGCACCGAATGGGTACAATGCACATTATCTGGGGGATGGATACACTTTGATTCAAACGGTACAAAAGTAATTTATGTAATAAAACATTTGTACCCCCATAATATTCTGAAAAAAATATATATATATAAATAAATAAGCAAAAGATTTTTTAAAATTTTTAAAAAAGACTAATGTTTTAAACCAGTTTGGGACCCTGCCAACGTTTTCACAGATGGGCTGCAGGGAAACCTCTAATTCCATAAATTCCATAAAGCTCTCGAATCCCATTTTTGGGGAGAAGCCCTTGAAGATGTGGACATCAGGCTCCATACGACCTGCAAGCCCAGAAGGGGTCATGCTTCGTTGTCAGTACTTCCCAGTACATGAGTGGAGAGAGTCCATCCAAACCATCTCCACCGGTGTAACTACCAGTAAGTATGGGTTTGACATTTTGTAAACCTTTCAGTAAATGTTCAAAGATTAGACTGAGACGATAATATAATAAAATAAAATAAAACAAACAAAACAAAACCCAGTGGACTTGGAAACAAACGGGGAACAGCTTAGTGATGGACTAGAAATACTGGTTGGGAATATCTCTCTTCCGGCTTAGGTGAAAACGGGAAAAGAGAATCTATGACTCCAATATCCCCATTGAGTATCTCTCTCACTTTACTTTCCTCCGTACTTTGTTTTCCCTTTTGCTGTGACTGCCCCAACCCAATCCGCTCCTCCCAGAAGAAAGCAAAACATTCTGGAATCAAGTGCTCTATCAAAGGCAATATCTGCTTTGAAAACCACCCGTGAAGACTGCCAGATGCAGCATACAAGAGATTTATTTATTCATCCCTTCTTGGAGTTTCATAAAAGGGATACTATAAGGTGGAACATAGGCAGTTGTTCCCTACGACAGTCAGCAGGGACACAGCCCTTGACGGGATTTAACGGAAGCTGGAAGGTCAGACAGAGTTAGCACATAAGGACACGAGGCCCACTTGCCCACCGTAGCGGAGTTGGGCCGACTGGCAAGCTGGAATTATGGAAGCGTCCTCAGCAAGCATTGATGCCATCTCTCTAATGCTACGACTTAGGACACCGAGCCCCTGAGTGGGCCTGAGCCTACAGCCAGAAGCGGAAACGCTATCTGCTGCGCCTTCCACATCGAATCATTCCAGCTCTTTAAGAGTCTGTTGCCTGCCAGCCACTGGGACGACGAGAGGAGCTCGGGAGAATTGAGTTCGGTCGAAGGAAAAGACGACTGCATCGACTAGGGGCACTCCTAGAACGGTAGCTGCCGCCCCTTATTCTGACTAGAGCAGACTTCCTGGGTGCTCACGGGTATCCTCTTACTGAGGTTCTCCTCTGCAGTGTCTCTGCACTTCGCTTTTACCTTTCACTGTGAGGAGAGTCTCGGTAGGAGTCAGGGGTTTCTCTGGCATGCCTGAGGAAGCTGCTACATTCACGAGGGCCTCCCAAGCCATTTAGACGTCCTCTTGGGCCCCCCGTGGGGCTGCTGTGCCTACTGTTTTCTACTGATGACATCACGATTACAGAGTGGCTTTCCGAAAGGATGCTTTCAGTATGTCCATTGCTCCAGCTAGGGTAGAAATGTGAAAGGCAATGATGTATATATATTTTTAAAATTGTTTGCAAACATGGAAATGAAAGGAAGTGATTCTGACAAACATTTCAAATGATCGCTGCATCAGCAGCTCACTACGACATGACTCGTCTCAGAATGGAATTGTTACAAAGACATTTGACACAGAAAAAGAGTCTTTATTCAGATTGGCTTTGCAAGGATACAATTTATTCATTTGTTCACTCAATAAATATTTATCAAATGCCACTCTGTACTAAGTATTCTTATGGTCTCTCTATTCTAGAGTGGCTTAGGTTAAACAGACACATTGCCTAGTGTTGCTCTTGGTACAGTGCACTCAGAGAAAGATCATCAAGACATTTGACAACTCAGTGTTCAGCTATTTAACCAATTCTTACGTGCATTTCCCAGGGCAATCCAATTATTGGAAGAAGTCAACTTCTAAATATTATAAAGAAAAAGAACCAAAGACAGACTTTTCCCAGTGTAGCAAGATAATCTCTAGAAAGGGGAACAGCATTGCTATGAGGTATTATTATCCCATGGTAATGGAAACATTGGGGCTCAAATTTACACAACAATTAAAGGCAGAGCCAGTTGATGCTCCAAGTGCTGATGTCCAAAGACTATACATTTCACAGTCACATTAAATGTTTCCTGTTTCTTTCTTAGGCAGTGATGGCAAAAGGTAATGTGCAAAAATTCATTCTTAAGAGAAATGCCATGAAATATTTTCATTCTCGTACCTGTGACTAGGAGTCTGGGTGACCGTCGTGGAGTGATGAGCCGTCGAGGTATAGTGACTGGTGGAAAAAGATGTCTCTGCTTCTCTCTCGACAATTTGCTCACTAGAGATGACGTTTTTCGATACATATTGCTAGATAAACAAAGAGACACAACTTGAAGATTCATGTAGATCAAAACACTGACATTGTCACACACACACACAAAATCTATTCTTATACACGTGCTTTGTAATAAACTCCATTTCTCCAATGGCTGGATGGAAAATCCTGTCCTGGCTACTCTGGCTTTTAGAGTAGATGAACGGAGTTAATAAAATACTGTCTGATGTGCATGCAATGTAGGTCCTACAATCCCAAATACATTTTATTAGCAAAAGACCTATTTCTTCTATTTCATTTCCAATTGATACCATGACTAGATTTCAGTACGAATATCTGTTCAACATTTTTTTTTTTCATGGGCGTTGCAAGTTGAAGAAAGCTAACAGATATTTGAGTGAAACGAAAGCATACAAATGGTTTGTCTTATTTCAGATTTCAAGTCACTAGAAATTTTTTTTAAAACCTCTATATTTGGAGTCTACCTTTCTCTTTCAATTTCCTAGTTCCCATGTTGCCCTACTGATACCATTGAAGATTTTAACTTGTTATCATTGGCGAGACTATCAAGGCTACTGAGAAATTTGAGGGACGTACAATGGTGGTCAAGGTCACATATCTTGAGAAAACACATAATATACAGCATTTCATATACAGAGGGCCTTATATTTAGTGCAGGTATCTAGTTTATTTACATCAGGAGACCACAGTAGCTGTTACTGCTTTCTATTAGTGAGAGAGGTTCATTTTGAAGTTGTGTTTTATTAATAAATGCTGTTAATATTTATACTAAACCAAATTAAATAACAGGACAAGGAATGGAAAGGAATATTCTTTAACGAAATAAGGCACTTTCTTGTCTGATGGTCTATAGGCTCTAAAGAACCTGACACATTCATCGAAACCCAAAAACATTCAACTTGTATTACTCTTGACACTCGCTGGTTCTCCTGGTGGAAGGGCTATCCCATGTGGACTTTCTTGGAAAGTACAGCTAGCTTGATTTGAAGAAAAGATATATAAGTGACTTATTTCCTATTCTGGGCACCATTTCACTCTTTCTTCTTCAGATTCACTTTCTTCTCAGTGAATCTAATGAAAATAATATTTAACAATCATCAAACATTCAATAAATGCCACTGGATTGTTTTAAGTAGAGTATCTTGTTTAATGGTCACAAGGGGTCTTTAAAGTATTATTTTGATGCCTGTTTTCATAATGAAGAAATGAGGTTGAGAAAGGTTAAAGCCCAGAATCATACACAATTTGAGGCATAACTGTAATCCAGGGGGCCATTCTGCCTTTTATATATTTTAACATACACAGTGACAGATTATAGTTACGTTTGTCATGTATTTATCAACTGTACAGACATTCTGATAAACACTGCTAGGGGAAAGAAAGCAATAAAGTATGTTAACCTATTAGCCCCTTTTCCAATAGTCTCCTGAAGGTCTTTGTTACAAGACTTGCTGGTAGTTGAATAACTGCTAACTCCAGACTTGAATCTGTGATATACCTGCTCCACTCAAAATATACCTCCTCTTTCTATAGGATAGAAAATGGCATTGCAATATAATCTTCAAGCTTTGTGTATTTTAAAAAAAAACATACATCAGAGGAAAATGGAGAAAGCAAGAAGGATTATGCTAGAATAGAAAAAGCAATACACCAAAAGCCAGGAGATCTCAGTCCAGCTCTGGCTCTTATCTGTAAAAAAAAAAAAAAAAAAAAAACAGAGAGGTTTGGAAGATATCTTAAAACTTTCCAGAATCTAATATTCTTTGATCTAGTTGTGTGTAAACACTGAGTGCTGAGTGCTTGGTAAAGTATAAACAAAATATTTGAATGATTACAGACATGTTTCATCTGGAGGGCGTGACATCCCGTAGGAAGAGCCGGGCAGTGGGCATGTATCATGTTCTTCTAGTTTTGCTACTGAGAAGCGTGTGTGATAAGCCACCTGACCTTTTCATAACCTAATTTCTTCCTTTGGAAATCAGAATCCGTAAATCACCAGGCACTGTGAAGTGCCCCTCATAAAAATAACTCTAAAGCTCTTTGCCTGGTTATCTGTACTAATCAGTTATAGACTGGAATAGCCTTTATTTCCAAATCATTAAAAAAAAAAACTTCTTTCTGATTCTTGTATTCTTAATTTTATTATGAATCAAGAATACCAGTTATGGCTTCCTTGCAGAACAAATCCAACACTATTATTCCAAGTCCTTAATGAACGCTTTATAAGAGCAAATGTGCTTATTTTACAGTAACCAAATCCACTTTAAAAAATGTTCCCATTATTTTCTCCCAGCAAAAACCTGGATTCCTGGAAGCCATGGTGATTAATGGCAGCAGCTAAAAGCCTAAGAGCTTTAGAAAATAAACTTCAAGGCGCCTGAGTAGAGGAAAGATGGAAAGATGCTCAGTTTTCTCCACTGGCCAGAATCAACATACATTCACCAGCTGCACGTTCTCGGGAGGTGGATTGGGATGGTGAGGCCCATTCGCTATGTTCACCATGTTGTTCCGCTCAGAACGAAGACTCTGCCGAAGCCGGTCATGAAGCTTTTTCCGTTGTTTCCTGGATATGAAAAAGGGAGTATTTATTTTTTTCTGTTATTTACATTTCTTAGTACAGCCAAATCTTTATTCTACCAACACCTATGAGTAACTCAAGGCAGTGGATTGGTGATAAGGAAGAGGGAGGGAGTGTGTCCACTATATCCCAAAATATGTGAGATCCCGTATCCGTAGCAAATAGATTTAAAAGGCTGTAATGGGATTCTTACAGAAATTTAGCTGTTTGAGAGACAAGAAAGAAAAAAAGAGGAGAAAATGAGCAAGTTGATATTTGGCTAAAATCTCAACTTTCCTAATCAATCTATCTTTGCCTAAGCCTTACAGATGGTCGATTATTTCAGAGAACGATGTGTTCTGCAGAATCAATAAGGCTGATTCCATTTATAGTTGCTCCTATGGGTCTCAGGAAAATGAACTGAGTTTTGAATCTATATGTTATACACAGTGTGTGCATATATCACATGTACATGAGTGAGAATATGGACATATTTTCCCAGTAGATTTTGCACAATTGTAACACGATCCTACTCTTGTAATGCTTTTTGTAGAATTAGGTAATGAATATTGAGACTGAATCTAGTAAGACTCATGAGGTCCATTCCGTGAAGGCTGTCTCTGTCACCTACTCAATTTTGGCAACACACTAAATCATGGGGTATTGAGAAAACACAATCCATGCCCTTGATTTTGTGGCATAAAAGCATATTATTTTTCTTCTTCAATGTAACATTCAGATGATGATAATAGTCCCATGGATGTTTTGGCAAGAGAGTATTATGAAGCAAAAAAAGTTTTTTAAAAAACTCTGTTCATTTAACATTATTTCAAACTTGAAGTGGAAGTGATATGTACAAGAGAAAAGGGAAGGGAATTCACATGATACGGTAGTTGGATTTGTTAATGGGGAGCAAGCTTAAGGGCCAAACGTAGTGAACACAAATCTAGTTTAATGTTTTTTCTTTTATTCTTTCAAAGCAAGTTTTGTTTGATTTTTTTCTCCCATGAGATTCTTTTTCTACAGCTCACACTTTGAGAGCATTCGTACTAGCAACCTAATTAGGTAGAAATGAAAATAATTACTATAATATTCAAAAATTGCATTTCAAGTATTACGAAGTGTTGACCTTATCTCCTAAGTTTTGGTGTAAACTGGACTTGTCCTCGGCAGTGATGTTAAGTGGACCTTCATCGCCCACCCTCTCCTCTTAGTGCGTGGTGCCCATGTGCACACACACACACACACACACACACACACACACGCGTGGGTGCTTCTGGGCTTCCATACGAGTCTGTCTCGCCAACCCTTTGTCTACTCATGGGCGTATGATCACTTATCATAAATCACCTGAACACTTTCACACACATAGGCAAAGCTTTCTAATGTATGTGATTGGGAAAGGTCCTCAAAAAGCATTATTCAGAGGGAAAAAGAAGGGAAAAACTCTCCCCTCCATCCCCAGCCTTCTCCCCTGCAAGACTTCCCAAGGTTCTACAGAGCCCTGGCTGTCTAAGCCGTCTCTGCACTAAGAAGAGAGAAAGGCATGGGGGAGGAAGGTTTACTTGGTTTTGCAGTAGGCCACCACACACATGATGCCAACCACAAGGAGAGCGATGCAGATGCCAGTGATGGTGAGCACTCTCTTCTGGTAGAGCTCCTCCGCTTCTGGAAAGGGAGGACAGCAAATGTCACCAAAGATCACTTACATTCGCCAGGACTTACTACAACTGAACAGTTGGCATGCTTGCATGACATTGTCCATGTTCCACAAGAGAAATAAATACATGATAATTCTTTACATTTACGGACATATCTAAGGTACGACATGCTCTGCACTATGCTTTGAGCATCAAAAAGCCAGCTGGGGCCATTTACCATAAAAATACTATACTCTAAAATTACTCTAATTATAAGCTACAGATAAATACGTGATATTGAACTGGCAAATCATGAACATTAACTATAAAATAACTATTTGTTTAAAACTCTGTAGTTTTAATTTTTAAAAAATATCTTCCAAAAAAAAAAATAAAAATCTCTTGCAAAGACAACAGGAATCGACACCCATAAAAGGAGCTGGGATTGGTATCACTGGGACCCTCCCCCCCCCACCTTCCTCCTTCCTCCCTTCTCTACCCCCTCCCCCCAGCCTCCTTGTGTTTCCCAGCTATTTTGTATCATCACTTTATATCCAGTGGTCTTTACAAAGAGTCATTTCTAACTTAAAAAATAATACATTCAAAGACATTTGCAAACATGAACTTGGCTTGTAGTTGGCAAGTAAATGGAGTCCTGCTCTCTATGATTTAACAGTAACATATGGACGAGAGAAGCAAAACAATATAAAGTAGCAGGGCACTGTATCAAAGAAAACCCCAATATGGTGGGTAAGATAGTTTTGGGCCCAAATGAAGATTGGTCCTTTGGAAGACAACTCTAATTACTTCACCAATTGTACTTAGAGAACGAATTTATTTGTATAAAGAAGTCACTAGTGCAAATGATATGTGTGATTTGGAACAGACTGCACATTTCTACATTGGCCAACTTGGCAAATTAGCTAATGCAGGTTACGCTAAGGAAATGTGACGCTTAGAACTTTGAACTAAAGGCAAGACTGGACCCCAAATGCAATCACGCTGTAATTCATGGAAGTTTTTCTCTTTGCAAATTAGTTTCTTTGGGGGATTACTTGATTATACTAAGGTAGGTCAAGTTCTTAACAAGATTTGCTGATTTAACGGAGACCCTGATCACTTAGGACCTGCACTTCCAACCAGTCTAATGACATTTATTGGAAGATCTTCACAAGTTCACTCAGAAAGAGAACTCAACTGGTACATAATAAATAGTGTAAACTGTTGACTTGCCATTTTGATTAATAGGCTGGTCAAGAACTGGGGAAAATTGTGTGAATGGTGCTATCTTATCTGGACATTGACAAGGAACCGTCAAAGAATATTTCTATTTTCCATCTGCAGTCTCAGCAACTGCACCTCTTTCTCTTTTGAGAGAGGGCAACGCGCAAGACGTTTTCTTGAAATGAAAAAGTGAATTTTAATTTCTATGATACAGTGGACCTTATCACGAAACAAAACATTTCCTACAAGCCGAGCCCATGATCATCAAATTCCAGTTAACAGGTCAAGAACATGGTCAAATCAAATTAATATAGCACTGATTATTAACAGGAGGAGGAGGAGAACAGAAGTCAGTGGGTAAAAGACCAGAATGCTGCCGAGGTCACACGAAAACAAATCAAAAGGGTTGGAGGCGGAAAGGAAAAACAAACTGAGAGGACAGACAGACTGACAGAATGACAGAGAGAGCGAGGAAGTAAAGTACAAAGGAAAACAAGGTTAAAAGTTAAGGAGCCATCTGAAGTCCCTGGCACAGCATGCCTGATACTAAGGGAGGAAAAATAAATAAATAAAAGAAAACCAGAGGGAGGGAATGCTCGGATGGGAAGAGGTGAATGCAAAGTTGGAAGGGTCGTCCCATACAGCATAACTCCTAACCTAGGCTAGCGGCCACGTGGAAGCCACAGTTAGAAAGCAAAGCAGCTGGTGCATCGAGTGTCAAACAATGTATCAGAACACACAGAGCTGGTCTTGCCGATTTTTTTTTTTTTTGGTGCAGCAAAAGTCAAATGAGGACATGGCATGTAAGTGCTTGTGTGTTAATTGCTTGTGTCTGCTGCCTTCCCCGCCCCATAGCCACAGGACTGAGGATTAATTTCTATGAGGTGTTATCTGTGAGCTGATGCCACTATAGCCTCCCTTCTTGACCTTGGCCTCCTGATCGGTTTTGAGTGTATCTGTCTAAGAACTGTCACCCCACTGGTCCTCCTCCCTGGGACCCAGGACGCAGAGCAGGGCTCCCTGGGTGTGATGCTGTGACGAGTTGGTGAAGAAACAGGAATGTAGTATTGTCACCAAGAAAATAAAGGCCCTGCCGGAATCTGTACTCTTTCCCTCACTCTATTGTTCTCCTCTTTTCAAATGGTAAGGCTGTGGTCGCACTTTTTCATGGACATCTTATCATCCTATCTTTACAAAAAGCTGGGGAACTCTTCTGCAAAATTCAAAATAGGGAGAACAGCCCAGGAACGAAGGGGACAAAAAAGGCATCATGTGTATTTTTCAGGGATTCTTTGGACACGTTTTCTTCTGGCTGCTTTGTTAAGTACAAAAGACTAGTTTGAGCTGTGTTTGCGAACAAATGGTACCTGAAGACTGGCTTATCCTTCCTGTGCTATGTAGAAAGACCCACGTTTTCCAGTAAAATGATTATTTCATGGAAATAAAAAGGCAGCTCAAAAAAGGCCAGAGGGTAATGTAAAAAGTCTTAAAATGAGCCAGTTCAAGCCAAGGCCCGTAGAATACAGATGTGCCATGAAAATTCTGTGTTCACATCAGCAATTACTAAATGCACTCCAACTCTTGTGCAAATTTCTGTTTGAGTTGTTCACAGTCTTGGTAGATCAGGTGACCCAACAATATGAATGTGCTCAAGGAAGAATACTTGGTGAACAGTAATAGAAACCATGGGTTCTTTTAACCTCCTTTTTCTCTTATGTTTTCTCATGCGTCAGGTCAATTGGTCAAAAGCAAATTAGACACAGATAGAGCCAAAAACAAGAGTCAGTCAATCCAATTGGTGAGTTTGTCTTAATGCGCAGAAATGCTTCTGAGTCTTCCTGGTTTGGCTGGACCACAGTGTATCCAGATCAGGCACATTTTTCAGTCTGGTCCGGCCTGGCCAAGAGACAGAGCCTTTACCTTTCTCAGTTTTAATTGACCCGTAAGGTCTGATTTTCTTTAAGGATACGAAGTACTGGTTTAGTACGCTGGCTGGCACAGAAGCGTGAAGCTTCTGGTAAGTGTGCCTAGAAGAGTGTCTTTACTAACCTGTAAAATATCTTACAGAGGGAGAAGCTCTATATATGAACTCTCCTTTCCTTCATTGTTTGGGAATAGAAACATTAAATTCTGTAGTTAGACCCTAAAGTGATTAAATGAGAAATATGCCATTATGGATAAAGGAGATTTATCCATATGGTGGTATTTTTTTCCCTCCCTGCAGGGAAGGCCAATAAGCCTTTTCAGAAGTGGGACAACTTTTGTCCCAAAAGATACCTGTCCTCACAGGGACCGCTAGTAATGTTGGTGTTCCCTCTTGCGGTCCTCACTCTTGGGAGAAGTCCTCTCATGCACGAAGGCCCGTTCCCATAAATGCCGGGGTTTCCTCATCAGATTAAGTTTTCTCCCAGAAGTTTTAGGTGGATAAATGGGCAATTAATTGTGCTTTCATCCCTGTGGCTGCCAGAGCTTGCAACGGCCTCATTTGCCACAAATTACGGCAACTGCGTTGGGTGCAGACTGTGATGTTATCATCCAAAAGCAAGCAGTGGCTGTAGGGTGCCCTTAATGCATGATGCTACTGAAACCAGCAGGATGGGGATCAGGTATTCTGGTAACCAGGACATTGCACTGTTGACCCAAGCCATGTCCCAGGGCTGCACCCAGCGTCTAGAAAGACAGGCTGCCTGGCCCCCATAGAGTCCCTAGGAAGGCAGCATAGCTTCCTGTTCCCCTTAAGGCTGGCTTGTTCTCCTACCTGTTTAAGATGAAGGCCTTTGGAAGGAGCATGCCCAAATTTCATATACTCATGGGAGATTTTTCTTTTTATGTTTACACTGTGAAAGTTTCTATCTGATTACTTGCCTGGATAATCTTAGTGACTCAAATTTAATTCCATTACCACTGGAATTTCTACCTCAAATAGCACAAGGCTTCTTTCTTTCTGTTTTCTATTTCCTTGCTCATAAGATAATGAAGTTGACCAGAGTCATGCTTGAATATCTCCAGAAAATCTGCGTAATTCAAGTCTGTGCGTATAATATTGTGTTGGAAGGGCTTTCTATGTCTATTAAATCATCCATATGAAAGGAAGGATTTTTACATTGTGTGTCAAACTCCCATCAGTTGAAGATGTAAGTGTGCTTTCTATGCAAGTGCATTTAAAACTCCTTTTGTTCTCAGGTTTGGTATCTCCTATAGATATGCACCACTCTGACTTACCCCAGCTTTTGTAAAACGGCATAGCCAGACCCAACCAGTGGGTTAAGCAAGGAGGGGTATGTGTGAATTTGCAGCAGGTGAGGTCATTCTAAACTCTACGTGCAGAAAGCTTGGGAATCTAAAAGCTGCCGCACTCGGTGACATTTCAGTAAACTAATCATGGATCGAAAGCAGACAAATCATTGTTATAGCTGTATGATCCCTTCTAAAGAAAAAGGAAATTAGTTAGGAACTGAAAGGTAAGAGGAAGAAGGGAAAAAAAGAGTTCAGCTCATAGGCTCTAAATTCTGCACGCTAAAAGGAATGATGATTGGTCCATACCCATAAATTCAATCCCAAGATGCTCTGCCAATGCAGAAAGTTGACAAAAAAAAGAAAGAAAGGGAAAAAGTTTCAGAAAAGAGCAAATACACTGCACTCCAAAACACATTAAACATGACTATTATGGCTCTCTGTGCGTGCACGTTGAACCAGACAAATGGTAGGGGGCAGTTAACGAAGCAGTGCTCAGGTATGCCTCCAGAGGGAACTTCCGTTTGTGAGAGGTGTGCAAACACCAGCACACTGTGTCTTTATTAACCCTTAAAAGACCTTACTGAGGGAGAATTTTGGTAGCTGAACTATCCTCGACAAGACTTCCTTGTTTGGGAATAGAAATATTATTTTTACCATCAGAAAAGGCATTTGATATTATTTCATTCCTTTTCTAAAAGGCAGAAGCAATGTTCCAAGGAGGCAAATTTTTTTTTTTTTTTTTTTTTTAATACCCAAAGACACACAGTGGCAGAGCCAGGAGCAGAAGCCAAGAGAATGGTTATTTGGTTGGATTTATGTTCGTCATTGTTTGTGGGTAGTCATGCTCTAATATTTGTTTTTTGGTGATGTATTTAACTTTTAGTTGTATCTTATCTTCTTCTCCTAACCTTCCACTTTCTCCACCATTCTGGGCTTCATTCACAGAAAGTGACAAAGGCTTCTGCCCTCCAAAAAATCAGACGAGGACTTGGGACATTGGAGATCCTTTCCAGTTTTTTTTTCTTGTAATTTCTGTGTGGCATAGGACAATTCTAGGCCTCACTTTTACAAATGGAAAAAAAAAATGTAGGTGGGGGAGATACAGTTCCTGGGGTCTTTAGTTAATTTCGACTTATTAGTCCTTCAAATAACAAAGAGCCAACCAGATCATCTCGCCACAGTGCTGAGCTCTGACTGGCACAGACGTTAAGAAAAGCTGCAGGGAAGGGGACTCAGAGGTGTGACCGACAGCCAGCAGTCCTGGCAGCTCTGGGTCCACAGACTCCAGGGTGGTAGCACTAGGAGAATCTGCACAGGCTCAAATGAGGACGCTAGGAAAATGAGGAAAAGAAAAAAAATCTCCAGAAATGATGCTTTTCTTTCTTAAAACAAAAATGGATAATCAAATTTTGTCATGCGGAAGCTTCTAGAACTTCCCTTATTTGTATATGTGTGTGTTGGAGGGGGGTAGGCGGGAAGAAGAGAGGGAATATATGCCAAGTTCTCCATTTTCTTCCCATGATCACTGATTTGATAGACACTAGGGCAATCTGATAATGTCACAAGGCATCTCTCAAGCTTAAAAAAAATGCAGCATGTTGGGGGCTGTTTCTCTTACAAAAAACATCAGTTTGGGCATGGAAAAAATACCTCACAGAGCGAGGGGAAAAGGAGGCGGTGAGTGTGCTGGAGTCATCTTGGTTTGAGGTCCTGCCTCTGCCGTTAACCTGTTTAGTGACTTTGGGACAAGTTAATTTCTCATGAACAAAGTATTTATGACATGAACACATGTCTCACTGGGTGATCCTGGGGAAGAAAGGAGACATAAAATATGTCAGCTAGCAGCAGAGGCGGTTAACAGACACATCTGGAGACGGACCTTGGGCCACTTACTGCATTTAGGTTTACTTTTGACTAACGTCATGGCCAGGAGAACTGTAAGCTCCCGGGATGCTTTAACACTTATTGCGGCCCTTTAAGGAAATGAAGTTTCCTAGATTAAAAAAAAAAAAAATGTATATATATCGAATAGTACACTGAATAACAAAAATAATGGGGCTCACTATATGTAATAGTTTCCTTTGCCTTGGGTCCAGTGTACTCAAGCAAATAACCTAACTTTTTGATAAATTAAAAAGCTAGGGCATTAGGGTTCATTTGGTTGCACAATGCTCACAGCAAAATAATTTATTCAAATCCAAGCAAATTTCTCTTGCCTCTGTGCAAGGCTCAATTTGTCAAACTGACATATTTTTTCCCCCATTTGCTTTCTTCATACAAACTTTGGAACATCAAAGTGAAAACGTTCATTTTTCCAAGGAAGTTGATAATAAATGTCCTTACTCATTTCCGTGAGGATGTGACCCAATTTTTCTTCCTAGAACCCCCTCCATCTCTTGTCTTTTCCTCCTACCAGTCAGTAATAATTTAAGGGTTAAAAATCAAGCAATCTCTGCAAAAACTCTTTCCAGAGAGTCATTATTCCATGCCTACGTGAACACTGCTAATGATCTATATTAGTTGCATAGAAAGCTGGGTTAAGTCTTCAATACAATTAGTAGCATGCCCATGCATACACATTACTGCATTTATAGTTTTATAGGTAAGTCTGTGAGCCTAACTGTAATTTCATTTCATGGGAAGTCATTCATAATCAGGCAGCTCCAATTTCAAATAATTCAATGGGAAATTGGTACTTAAAATTGGAATCTCTTCTGGCCATAAGCCCTAACAAGGAAACAAGCAGAGGAAACATGCATCAGTCATTCAAGACCTGGAGCAAATGCTGCTCTAATTTATTTTTACTATTGGTAGTTACGTTTTTCTCATTGTGAGTCAAAAAAGCAGAATACACGAGCACTTTCCATTTTTTGAAGAGGTTATTACTTTCTATCTGTTCTATTTAATCTAATGTTGGCTTAGGCTCATTAGAGATCACGTGCTTCCTACTGAACCTCTCCCTGGCCGCATTCGTCAAATTAAATTAATAATTCAAAAACACAAAAGTTACTGTAAACAATTTAGTTTCCTTTCCTACATGTGATTTCCTGCTGTGCTGTAAGCAATATAAAAAATTAATTTAAATCTAAAAGTCTTCAGAAACTATTAAATATTGACTCACTAATCCTTTGCCTTAGAATTTTATAATTGCTTGAAGAAAACTGATTAACCTGTAGGTTAATTTAAATTTTCAATTGCATTAAAGAACAATAAGACAACTTTCATTTTTACCAAAATTATATGTGCAGGCAATTACGGTTTCTGTTAAAAAGTGAAAATATTCAGGATTTCACTCTTTAACATCTTGGGCCTACTTATGCAAATAATCTCAAAGAGTTATGGGTTAAGTCCTGACTTTTTGCACTTTCTGTGTTTTCTAACAGGGTTTCTGTCAATGCCAATTCTAAATGGGATCAATTTTGTGTCTTTTAATTTTGGACTTACCTTTATAAAATGTAGATACTTTTTTTTTTCATATATATCAATCCGTATTGTCACTGAGCCCTTTGGAATGTAACAGACTTTCTGCTTACTCTCAAGTTCCATGTGCACATGAGCTCACACACACACACACACACACACACACACACACACATACACACACAGAGTAAAATGTCACTAATAGCTGGAATTTATGACAATTGTCACAGGTGAAGAGTTCCTTTATTCTACTGTTAGCAAGACACACATGTTTGATAAATAAGTCATTTCAAAAGGGTTTAAAAGCATTTAGAAATCCATGCAAATAATTGAGGCATTGGTAACCTGTGATTCTAAACTACTTTTAAGGCTATCTGCTAAGTTTACTCATTTTGAGAATGGGCCTAAAAGTTCTAAAATTGTACTCTTTTAAAACAGTCTGTAATTTGAGCTATTCTATAATTAGGTCCTATTATACGTTAGCTTATATATGACACAGTTGTTCCATATTGTCTGTAACTATTGAAACTGTGAATGCTTTTTCTTTTTCCCTCCGTAAAGGATAGCAAATACATCGATTATGGATTGCCTGTGTACATGCGCACTCACAAACACACACACACAAATATCCCACATCACATGGTAAAGAACACAATCCTTTCAACTAAGAATTCTGTGTCAGGATAGGTCAAACTTGAAGCTGACTAGCCTTGACAGTATTTTCCTAGAAAGCTCTATAAATAATGTTTTATTTCAAGGCAAATGGCTGCCTTATAAAATATACATTTGTTCCTTTCACATTTTAAATCAGTTTTTATAAATCAATGAATGCCCCGTAGGCCATTCTGACCAAAGTCGCTGTATCCAATCCTAATAATGGAAGTCATGTGTTAATAAGCCTTTTAAAAAATTGTGTATTCTTATAGAATGTTATTCTTCAACGGAAAACGTTGTTTGGTAAATTTTAAACATTTCTCATTGAAGCTGGGGACATATTTTCCCAGTTTCTATTGAAAATTTATGCTCTCCAGACGTTATGACTACAGACGATTAAATTTAAAAATGGGCACAGTGGCAAGCTTTTCTGTCCTTTCTTCAGCCTTCGTTGCTACTTGAACATAAAGTTCTTAGAGCAGGAGAAATTTATTTGCCTGCCTTTTATGCAGGGGTTTGCAGAGATAAAAACTGAAAATTTAAGACACAGAGGTTAGAAAATTAACTCTGGCTAAGACAAGTCTGGGGAGCAATTTCTGATTGGAAGCTCTTGTTTTTCCGGACATGAAGCATCGCGGATGCCCAGTCATTAAACATATTGTTCAGAAATGCGCTTCCTAGCAATATTTGTTAAATCAGGTTAAGCATGAACGCTGCCTTCCTGGATCGCTTCCAAAAGTGGCATCGAAAGCTTACTACAGAATTTATTCAAGGAATCACACTCTGAACTTCACAAATACATATTTTTAAATGCCATCTTATGAAAGAAAAAATGGTCTAAGACAGAAGTTGAAAGTATTTTCTCTGGTTACTGCTGTCATATCTAACTGCATACTTATTATGGGATATAGCTTCATTTTTAATGCTTTTCTTCATATAGGGCCCAAACATTGCCTTCGATGCACAATAAAATTCTATATAACAAAACGTTAAGTATAACTTAAGTGTTCAGAATTTTCATTAAAATCTGAAATATGATTTCATTGCATTTATATAGTCTCATGGACTTGTTGAATCTGTTTTTTGAATACAAACACACATTTCTAAAAGGTATGGCTTTCACATATTAAATAAAATTCTATTTTTCCCTTCTATTTTCACTTTCTATTCTATCTACCTTTAAAAATCAAATTATTAATTACAGCTATGGATAGAAGAATTCTGCCCACCTAATACATATTATTTAAACACTTGTGAATGAAGTGAAGATTGTGTTTGGAAATTTTGCAATGTCAATTTACTAATTTTTACAATAGAAAATGGCCTATGACAAAAATCTTTGATATGTAGCCTATGTAAAATGTAAGTACCACTTCACTAAATAATTGATTGAATATTATGGGCCCAATCTCCCCTTAATACACTGTAGAATTTCTTCTGAAAATTACTATGATGATAACAGGAGTTATTGAACCTTATTTTTTGCATGTATCAGAACAAGGGTAAATCTGATTCTTTTAGGGTCCCCAAATCAGCAGCTTATATCACGTTCCTTATGTTATATAAATTTATACTGCAATGAGCTATGTGAAATATTTTTCCAAGTGAGCAATTAACAAGCTTCATCAGTGGTTGACAAATCCGGCCCATTGCCTGCTTTTGTAAATGAAGATTTAATGGAACACAGCCATGCACATCAGTTTACACGTTGGCCATGGCTGCTTTCGTGCTATAGGGGTAGGGCTGAGCAGCTGAGACAGCAATAGTATCACCACAAACCCTAGAATATTTGCTATCTGCACCTTTACAGAAAAATTTGCCAATATTTCACTGGAATAAAGAACCATATGGAATGCATTTGAAATACAGTATTTTGAAAACGCCAGAATCAAAAGCTACAAACCCAGTTCACAATAGGACAAACACATGGTTTATTTATCCATGCAATTATATGCAATGTGAATTGGGTCTTTAGGAATAATGCTTAAAACTTCATGAAGCCACAGAAATCCATCAGAACTTCTCAGTTCTGCCTTAAAAAATATACATGTCTTAGAGTTGAACTGCTATATTTCAAAGTCGTAAATATTTTAATAAATAGCAGTGACTATTTTCTTCTAAAATTACCTTTGAAACTAACATAAAGAAAAGCTAACATAAAGAGATGCTAACATAAATAAATGATTGTTTAGACTAGTCCTGAATTGCTTGTTCCCTAAGCAACATAAATAGAAGCTAGGCTATTTCATTTGCTGGGAAATGTTTGTTTTTAATTTTCCTACTCAATGCTTTATATATATATATATATATATATCTAAATACAAACTGTTTGGTTAATGAAGAGAAACATCTGAACTCCTTTTATCATGTTTATTTGTTATAAATAACACATTCTGAACCCAAATTAACTTACCATCATCGCAAGTGCGTATTGGTTACAGCTTAGCAAACACCCTTTCCGGACGTTGTCATTGTGTAAAGAAGATGGACTGTTCAAGTGGAATGCTTTTTATTTTTATCAATAAGAGTGAGACTTTTCAATGCCTTTATTATCATTTCACTGCTGGAGGTCGACTAGCAATTGGCAGCACATTATTCAATAATCGATTCCAGAAACTTCCGGAGCCTCACACACCTATTAGTAGCTCAGGGCCAACTAGGCACGGACAGAGGAAGTGATACAATCGCGTGTGTTAACGGTTCATGCGACAGGTAGAGGCAGTCACTATGAGACCTGGGAAAACACATCTAGCGCTAGGTGGGCTCTGAGGGGAGATGCAGCGACAAGAAAGCGGCACCCAGTGACATGCTCCTATTCAGGCAGAGACAGAAAGGGAGTGGACGTACTGTAGAAGCTGGCCATTACGTAGTTTTGGCAACGATCACCAGTAAACTCATTTGGGCACCTGAGAGAAGAAACAAAAAACAATGGTAGAAAAAACAGAGAAAAAAGAGAAGAGGTGAATATATGCTAGAAAGAAGCTCCTTCAGTTTCATTTGACTGACCTTGGTGGCTTCACCCTCAGGAAACTGAATCTCTGTCCTAATCATTGGCTTTCGGACTCTGGCATTTCATTGCCCTCAAAAAATGGTTGAAAATTTGGATGAAACGCAGTTCTTAGGTTTGTATGACAGAGAGATGCCAGCATTTTAAGTGACTGCTTTATTTCAAAGGGAGCCACTTAAAATGAAAGCTGACGTTTTATTCATCTTGGTTTTTCCATTGGAGAGCTTTGGTGGCGAACGTTGGAAGGAAATGTGTTTTAGGTGGTTTGCCTGCCGTGATCGCCAACATCACGGGCCGTGCTGACTGGTGGTTCCTGCGAATTGAGGACTTTGGGACCCACGTGGAGGGGGTCAGCAAGGTCACGGTGAATGGGTTCATGCCTTGAGTGGTGTCAAAAGCCATAATTAGAACAAAGGGAATCAGTGACAGCTGAGCTGCGAAAGCACCAAGCAGGAGTGATTGTTGCTGTAGTTCGGGGGAGAAAGCAAATTTCAGATTATTGTAACATACTTTCTTGGTTTTGGACTTTCATGGGCACATTCTCAGTACATCTTGCTCCAGTGAATCCCGGTTGGCACCTAGAGGGCAGAAACGTGATAAGCAAAAAAATGCTAAAGACACTGAACTTTCAGACTGGGAACTTTCCTCCCAGGGAGCACGGAGAGCCCTAAAAGTGACCTGGTACTGAACAACGCAAAGAAAAGAAAAGGCGAAACATTCAGAAAATCGTGTCCCACGAAAACTACGAGTTATAGATTTTTGTTGCTGTTGTTTGCTTCCGTCTTCAAATGATTAGTTAACTGAAATTTAACTGGAGTAAGATGGAGATGTGGAATAGGGGTGGCGAGGCCTGGGCAGCCGTCACTCTCCTTTGGCAAGACCACGCCTGTATTTGCCACTGATCAATGATTTTTACGATGTCGAAACAGTGGTTTTCGTAAGAGCTTACATGGTTCCATCCCTGCCTTTTATAATTAAATAATCGTGCCCTTTTTCTTTTATATACCCCCAATTTTGAACTTATTTCATAGGTATTTTATAAGTTACAAGTTAAATCACCAAGCAATGGAAGTCAAGTACTTTCATACTCTAGTGATTACTAACAAGAAAAAACTACATTCCCTGTTTTCTTTTAAAAAGATGTTACAAATTAATTCTCATTTTTAAATGTTGAAAGATAGTAGAAGCATATTTTTCTTAGAACCAATTTCATTTAATTGAGTTATCCTAAATCAAAGGCAAATATATGTTTAAATTTAAAACAGTTATTCTTCTATGGAAGTACTTTATCAGTGTCGTTTTGCATTTAAGGTAAAACTATTTTGAAATTGCAAATGTTTACATTTTATTCAGTCATGTATATACACCTATTAAAATTCTAGAGTCTTGGTATAGTAGTGTTCTTAAGGTTATGCAATGAGTCTGTGCTGAAATATGGAAGCTCTTTATAATTACTCTTTTGGCTGATGTTACTCTAGTAACCAAAGGATTTTAAATTGGATTCATGTTATCCAATATCATGCTGTAATAAATAGGGCCACTGAAAGGTTCTAGGAAGCAAATATACTTACAGATGGAAAAACCTTTCTTTGAATGCTCAACACCCACAGACATAATTATTATTAATAGTTTGTCTATATAATAACCGTTATGCAAAGCACCTAATATAATTTAGCACTGATAGCATATACCTAATGATTTTCATAAAACTCTTTCTTCTGCAGAGTAAATAAGAATAAATACTATCTTTTTGACAACTAAGGGATATGAATAAAAGTATTCATCTTTACTAATATAGGGGTGATTTAATTTCCCTTTGAGCCAAATTACCAAGTGATTTTGTATACATAATTCTCCTACTTCACAAAAATGGCGTGAAAGAGAAAATTCTAGCAGTTCCAGATTTTTAGCCTCATGAGTACTTGTATAAACTTACAGTATAATTACGAGGACTGACAATATCAATAAACTTACACAACAAACATCTTCTATTGACATAGCCCTTTTGAACTCTTCAAAGCACTTTTACATAAATGGACTGATTACTTTTGTTTAGCATACTTTTGCTGCAGGGAATAGAGCAAGATCTATCTAGAGAAATGTGTGAATAAGAACTATAACCTATGAGGTTTGGGTCATTTCTCATAAAAATGTCATTCTACATGCTTCAATAAGAATGCCTTTGCAGATATATAAGAAAAAATAATACACAGAAACTTTTTTCCATATAACTTATTTGAAAAAATAATTTCTGCAGTAAATGGGGTTTTCATTTGTTTCTGAACCAGGACTATAAATTCATATAGACATACCCTATAACTAAAGCAGGCAATTCTCAGGATTAAGGATATATTCTATAATGATCATTTTTCATCTTACCTGTTTGCATTCTTGATAACAATTAAAATTCTCTTATTGAGCACACAATAATCTACTTGTTTCATACAAAGAACGTGGTATAAGATATGTGAATACTCTGTATGTGTGAAACACACACACACACACACACACACCCCCCCAACCTGAGGCAAGAAATGCCCTTATTTAAGGATCATAAAATTAACAAACAGCTTAAGGGATCAAGAGTTCCTTAAGAGAAGGAAAGTATTTATAAGGAAATTGTCATTTAGTTATCTTATAACCAGTTGTCAAATCAGAGGCCACAGGACAACTAGGTATAGGGAGTCAGAAACCTTACCCCATCAATTTTCTAATCACCATGGACTTCTAACATGATGTTTCCTAGGAAGCCAGCATTGTGGGATGATGGTTTATCTCCATCATAAGATCATACAGAATATCCGGTGCACTAACACTAGAACAACTTGAGGTATGCAAATTGTGGTTTTTGGAATTATCAGCTATTTCTCAACCAGAACAATTCTTTTGCTAATATTTATCTTCACCAGGGAGATGAAGTTTCTTCATGTTGTTTTCTAGTGTTATTAAGCTCTGTTTACTCAGGACGAATAGCATCGCCATCTGCTAGGAGCTGCTCTTAGCAGAAAGGCAGAATCTCAGGCCCCAGCCCAGAACTACTGAATAAGAATCTTTAACAAGATACCCAAGAGACGTGTAGGTATATCAAAATTCAAGGCATAAAGGATCATGAACTGGGAAGATGGGGGCTAAGGCCCTCTCTCCTGGCACTGCAGTATTTTGTTGTTTGGACACGGACAGGCCATTGGGCTTTACTGGGACTCATTTTCTGCAGTGACAAAATGAAGGGATTTAACTAAGGGATTACCAAAGATCTCTTTTCCCACTACGCTCTGGGAATCGATGCTAACCCTAACACATGGAATCACTGTTAGAAAACCCTGACGTCATTTCTTCTGGATGCGTTATCAGTCAGAGACAATAAAACTCAAAGACTTCTAAAAAGCAGTTTTGATAAAATGGATTTTTCAGCCAATCATAGAAGCAAAACAAACTGCAAATACACAAGCCATTCAAGTGTTCAGCAACAAACGGATGTGATCTTCAAAGACATTTACATATGTTGCCAAATGAGATGGAAGAAAGCCCTGGAAACCGTTTGAGAGTGCGTAAGTGAACTGTGCACTGCACCGATTGTGAAGAGAACGCACGTGCAGATGAAAACCCCTCTGATCTATGAGCCCTGATGAAGTTCTACGGAATTACTTCTAGCAGAACAGAGAGACTGGCTTCTGACATATTTCTATTCTTAGCGCTGTATGGTAAGTATCCATCTATCACTTTCCTGGAAGATAAGAATACGGTAAATTTAATCCAATTTTGAACAATAGGCTTCGGCACGAGTCTGAGCAAATTGCAAGATTTTAATTCTCAGAAGAGTATAGGGATTTGAATAATAATCCAGCACCTATTGTAGCTTCAAAATATCATTTTTTTTACTGACCAGATTAGAAGATGGAAATCAGTGTTTTAAAAATTTTACTATTAGTATTGGCTCTTTTTTTTTTTTTAAGAGATGGGTGTCTTGCTATGTTGTCCAGGCTGAACTTGAACCTGAACTCCTGTTCTCGAGTGACCCTTCTGCCTCGGCCTCCCAAACTGCTGGGATTACAGGCATGAGCCACTGTACCCAGCTAGTACTCGCTCTTAACATGATAAACGATCTTTGTTCAATATTTGTCTTAATGGCATGAAAATTCACAGTTTTATTGGAACTTAGGCCATCGCTCTTTCCTGCCCTCAACTTCCCCATCACCCACGTCCACGCTCTGGGTGAGGATTCTGTCTTTGTTTTGGCATCGCACCCTATCCTGACCTCTTTCACCTTACATACCTGTGTCTTGACAATTGGTCTATGAGGACAGAGACCATATTTTGATCACTTGGTAGCTCTAATGCCTAGCACAGTGCCTGCCTCATAAAAGCCTCTCACAAAATGTCTGCGAAACTGAACCTAAAATGAGATCAGACCACAGTGTCTGATAAAGAATGGTATCAAAAGAGACTTTCATACAGTCGATTAATTTGCCCAGTACGGGTCAATCTTGAACATCTGTCTGTTATTTTTGTAGTTTATGACAGACTCTCCTCTGTAGACTACCAAATAATTTTTTTATAGCAACTCCCATTATCCTTTTTGCAGATTCCCTTTATAAATAAAATCTTTTAATATCGTATTTGCAGTTCAGAAAAGACTCTATGATTCTTTGGCAATAAGAATCATATTACCTGTTATCTCAAATTTAAATGCTGTTACTAAAGTACTAGTTCACTCAAGAGTCAATAAAGCAGTACATTCTACTAACCAAGACTTCTGCCTAGCACCAGTAAAATAAAAACTGTTGGTACGTAACCTTAATTCACTGTCAATATCTTGATATGCTTATGATGTAATTAATCATGGATGCATGTATTTTGAGAATCAATTTAGTGCTTGGTGTATTTTTTATATTCTAATTGTACAAATTGTTTTCCATTTCTTGGTGGAGATTCTAGACATATTAAAAGATATCCATAGACCCCAAGAGACTTTTGGTTATTTAGGGTTGGCTAATTTTATAAACCCTTTATCATATAAAGGGTTTATAAACCATTAATCTATAAACCATTCTTAGACATCCTTTCTCTTCCTTTCTTTCTTTCTTTCTATCAAGCCTTTTCCTTGATCAGGCAGGAGAAAGAGGAAAAAAATCCATAGCCGACATTCACTCTCTCTTTAGTCATCACGCTACAGAGAAACATTCAGACAATTTTTAAAATACCTTGTCTAAAAAAAGAAAAGCCTCTATTGTGTTTGTTCTTCCTCAGTAGTAGTTGTGGTATTTCCTTCTGTACAGCATTTGAAATTATTTGATTGGTGTCTATGTCCTCAAATATCAAATGGTAGAAATGCCCACACATGTACATTGAGGAATATTGGTGGGTGTAAGTGTCAGACACCAAGGCCTTTACTTTCACTCCGTGTAAACTCGAGGTGGCAGCGTCTACACCAGCCCCAACAGTGCTGCTATGTTTTCCTACAGTATCTTACTGCAAACACCGACTTTTCTCACCTCTTAGCCTGCTAAGCGAGCGTTCTGGCCAGGACTCGCCCACTCACTGGCTGAGCGTCTGTGTTGTAGATTATTCTTTCCCAAATGTATTGTTACTATTAGTCTGCATTTTTCTGAGATAGACCTCATTCCGTTATCTACCTTTAAGTGAAATTTCTTGAGGTTTGTATATGCTTTTCTAATTTGTGTTTTAGTGTTCCTTATAGCATCATCTGCAAAAGACATTTATTTCCTTGAGGGAATGTCCTCTTTAACATCATTAAAGAAAATATTAAATATAAAATGTCCCGGTAATGTTTCCCTCAGACCCAACCTGAACCTCCCCAGCACCGTTCAGTTAGAATGTCTCCTCCCTTTTCTTTAATGATAATCGGGGGACTAGTTTTCAGTCCATGAGATAACAGGATACATAGATTGGCCACTCTGGACGTGTGGGTAAATACTGAGAAAAAAATCTAAGTTGTCTTAGCTTTCAAATGTTGTTTTTCGACGTCCAGGACATGCAATCTCGATAATGAGGGTGGCAGTGTTTGTGAATTAATTCCTCCTCGTTTGAACCTTGGTGCCCTTACGAAAGCTCTGTTTGCACAGCTTGTTCTGAAAAGCTCATCTGCAGACTAAAACCCTTGCCAATGTTTACTCTACATGATGTATGCTTAAGTTGAGGGTCTAACGGTTTCATCGGATATGGGATCAATCTACATCCCATACATCTCCACGTCATTTGTGACACAGTGACATGCTGACTGCTAATTTGCGGTTTCATCTTCCTCTCTGGGGGCTGCCCTTTCCTGTCTCATCAAACAGCTCAGAGATCCAGGGGAGCTTTGGAGATCTGTCTGTCTACTCACCAGCCTCAATCTACGATGAAACATTTAAATATTCACTTTTTACTTAAATCATTCAATATGAATGTTTCAAAATTGTGGATTTTTTATTGTACTATTATTGACAATTTGTAATTATATAAATTTATGGGGTACAAAGTAATGCTATGATTTATGAATATAATGTTGAATAATTATAATAAATCAAGCTAGTTAATATATCCATCCACCATTCATAATAGCCAAGTTGTAGAATAAACTTAAGGGTCTATCAACAAATAATGGATAAAGAAAATACGGGGTGTGTGTGTGTGTGTGTGTGTGTGTGTGTGTGTATTTTAAATGGACTATATGCATCCCAAGATGAGGACTGCATACTGTTTTTTCACTCTGATTGTAGCTAGTTTAGGTTCCTCATTGTACAATCCCTTAGTTCCTGAAATACCCTTCACAGCACTTGCAACGCTAGTGATTTATAATTAAATTAATTAATTGACACATGATTGTTATTTGCAATAGCCTACAGACTCCATGGGGTAGAGACCAGCAGGGTTTTGTTTACCACTTTAGCCTTGGCATGAGCACAGCGCCTGTCTCATAGGAGCTCGGTAAATATATGTGGCTACCCAGCTGATTTTATGAGAATAAAGGAAGTGAGCTATGCAGAACACTTAGTCAATCCCCCTGATTTTCGGCAAAGCTGTGTCTAAATTGGTTCCTATAAAAACTAAATGATTTCCTTTAATCCACCTCTGTGAGTCAAGGTCAAAAATGAGTTAATAAATACTTAGTAAGAACATAACAGGATTCTAGATACACGAGGGACACAGAAGACATAGACGACATGGTTGTCTGAAGAGCTCGTTATCTATATCCACAAGATTGCCACCACTTCCTAGCACAAATGCTATCGTCATCTGTTACATGTGACAGCACTCAAGAACAGAGAAGTGCCACAGGCCAGTGTGACATTGATTCTGAAGGCAGGACTCTTCCAGGCGGATTGGAAGTTCTAACCCAATATATGTCCCGTTGCTCTCTTCCAAATTTTCTTGATGATGAGGCTGCAGGACACAACTGTGAGTTTGTACTATCATCCCCTGTTTAATTATGTGAATCTAGCTACTAATAAATGTTATAAATGTTATCACCACTATCATTATGCCAGTATTTTATGAAAGTTTAACCTTTGCTAGTGTCTTCACTTTCTCTCTCCATCTGATCTAGCCCCAACATTTGTCTAGCCTGTATGGAAGTCTCTCTTCCCTAAACATCTGCTATGTCCACAGGGCCACCCTCCTGATCCAGAAGTTACTATGACTCCCTATGAGCTACCACAATATCCAAAGCCCTCTGCTTGGCTTTCACAGGTCATAAAGTGGCTCCACTGCCTAACTTAGTTTGTTTGTTTGTTTTGTTCACTGATTTGTTTGTTTTACTTTCTATTTTTTTCTTTTTTGAGACAGAATTTCACTGTTGCCCTGGCTAGAGTACCGTGGCGTCAGCCTAGCTCACGGCAACCTCAGACTCCTGGGCTCAAGTGATCCTCCTGCCTCAGCCTCCTGAGTAGCTGGGACTACAGGCATGCGCCACCATGCCCGGCTAATTTTTTCTATATA